>VDFB02168118.1:55106087-55133419 GCA_007258455.2 Sequoia sempervirens
GTCAATCTTAGTTAACCGAAACATATCTCCCCACCAATTCATGCAAACATTATGCATGATTGATCATCCCCACTAAACTAAAAGTATCCACCTGTTATCTGTCATGCAACTAAACTCATTAGTCATGCAACTCCAGTCAACTCAAGTCAACTAGCATTCAACTCAAAATAACTACATGCAACTAAAGATAACTGAACCATAACTGAACTAAACTGATACTGAACTGATAGCGCCACTCCACTCATGTAAATATCAATCCCTAATTTGTAGGATCAAAACATGCATTACTGAAGTGTTATCAATCCTCCAAACAGTTAACTGAAGCAAGGTGGGTTCCACCTTCCATGCGAGCGCCCCATGTGCTCCTATCTTGTAGGAGCTCTTCTTGGACGTCCCCACATCTTCCTATCATTTATAAATAATCACAAATGTCAATTTACATGTTCATTTCATTCAAATTTAATCTCTTTCTAATCCTAGTGTTGGGGAACACTTTCCAAGGACTTAGGAAATACATGAAATATGTTTAGGATTCCAATTAAATGGCATCCTATTCCCAACAAGAACAAATCTAAACACTAACACTCAAAGATAGTGAGCATCTTCTGCTTCGAAGTATTATAACTTTTCCCATTCAACCTTTGACTACTTTCCCACATGATGTTGGTAAAAAACGCCATCCCTCCCGTTTTCCAAAAGCACAAAAAATGAGGTAAAATTCGGTAATCAGCTGGCACAAACACAAGGTAATCAACTGGTACCACGATTTTTAAAAAATCGTCAATCAAACAGACGCTTAGAAACTCAAGATTTTGTCCAAAAATCAACAAAAAATCAGACTTCGCCTGAGGACCCTAGGTGGCAGAAAAGGCAAGATTTTCTTTTCAAAAAAAAAAATCTTCAAAAAATTTGCAGCTTCACAAACAGAACAGCTTCACGAATTTTTCTCATAAAAATCCATCAAAAACAATAGCACAATTTTTCAAAAAAAAATTGTTAAAAAGTCTAGACAAACAAATCGTAGAAAAAATGAAACAAACCCTACGGCCATGAAATTCTTCAAACCAGCAATTTTTTTTTTTGCAGTATTTTTTTGCTCTAATACCATGAAATGATAATTGATATCCGATATGTTGGCGTAACAACTAACACCTCTGGAGTAAAAGTTGTTATGAACAGGCTATGTACACTACGCAATGAGTGCTCTTCAAATTAGGAGGGGAAGCTGTAGAAACCCTTGTTTCCTCCGTTTCTCAATTCTGACTGTTTTGTTTGTATTCTCTGAAGTTTTCGTTTTTTAGACGTTTTTGCATAAAAATGAAAAATGGCGATTTTGCAAATAAATGATATAAAATCTAAATAAAATCTTTCTTCACTAAAAACTATAGAATTTATTCAAAATGTGGATGCCAGACTTTTATTCAACCCTCTGGAATGATTACAATGTCGATCCAAATACATGCAGGAGAAAGGCAACAATATTTTAATTAAAAGAACCTGGAAATCGCAGCAAGCTGTAGATGAACTGATTTGGTACGGCTGCAAAGAACTGGATCTTCTCCCACCTTCTGATGATGCAAAGATATGCCAGAAATGTAGGCGTCTTGACTGGTGATGGCAGACTGAAGAGAGGGAAGGCGTTTTCCTTAATCTTGATGGTGTGCCCTTTTGATGGTGGTACGGCCAGGTACAACAGTACGGCCTTTTTAGGCAGCAGCAAATAACAATTAAAAGTACGGCTCTTCTCTGAACTTCCAGATCTTATTGAAATTGGCGCCTTGGTATGAGAATTCTTCTGGATGAATGAAACAACTAAAAACCCCTGAAGTATGATTCACTGTGAAGCTCTGTAATTTCTTCTGGATGAAGAAATCCCTCTGCTGGCAATAAATCGGATGATATTTCACAGCCTCTGAACTGCTTTCAATGGAGATGGCTCGTTCCCCAATGAATTCGAGACTGAAACCCTAAAGCTTCTTGCTCAGCCCAAACTTGATCAATTTTCAATCATCAATAATCACATAATGGCTCGATTCCCAATGAAAAATGCTTAATACACTGAAAAGTGCAATTTCCTCAAAAATAGGGAATCATTAAAAATTCGAACTTTTTATTCTTTTAATATTTCAATAGTTCAACTCAAATTTTTAATTATAAAATATAATTAAAAATTGGCCCCCTTTCATGATGGGCGACCCCTTCAGCCAAATCACTTAAGTTATAATAAAATATTATAACTTCATATTATAACGCTTCCACAATTAATATTTAATTAAATCAATTACATCTTAATATTTCTCTCAATATTCACCCAATGCTCGAGCCGTCTGAAGCTGTCGACTGAGGAAGTGATTCTGAATGCTATCAATCCATACTACTAAACATAGCAGGGGTCACACGCTGAGTGCTGAATACTGCTAAAAATAGCAACTCAGGCTAGAAGCGTCCGAACGAGCCCGAACGAAAGCCAACTGATCAAATACTGCCAACTGAAGCTGAGCCAAGCCCCAACAAGACCCTTTATCCATCCCATCAGCCTACGAGGGTCGCATAATAGGCTAATTCTTACGGACTCTGATGCTCGCCAAAAATGGGGACATTATAGAAGCTGCCTCGTTGTGCTTTGACAAAAATACTTGCAAAGGGAAATAAGCTAAAATATGTCCTGTCTTTTTGTTTCAGCTGTAGAGGCACAAGGCTTTCTTGAAAGAACTTATACGTTGCAGCTGAGTATTTTCTGGTTTTGCAGATCCACTAACTACAACTACACTTAATCTATCCAATCTCCTCAGGAAAACAGAGCATGAGGAAACGGAGCAAGGTTTGACTATCTGACGATAAACGAATTCAGATTCTCTACTTGAAGGCAAGGTGGCGCGACTATTATCTCAACCTGAATAAGTTTATTGGGCACAAAACAGATTTAAGCATTTACCATGACAATCTTATGAAACCCTATGTGGCATAACACTCGATGAAAATAGTAAAGACTTAACAAAACAGATTTATCACCACAATCTAAAGAAACCCTATGTGGCATAACCCTTGATTGTAATAATAAAGATTCACAAAACAGATTTATCACCGTAATTTCTCGAAACCCTATGTGGCATAACGATTGATCACAATGGTAAAGATTCACAAAACAGATTTATCATCACAATCTCTTGAAACCCTATGTGGCATAACAATTGATTACAATGGTAAAGATGTTCAAAACAGATTTATCTAAACTATGGAAAGAATCCACCATTATAATCTCTTGAAACCCTATGTGGCATAACAATTAATCGTAATAGCTAAGACATTAAGGAACAAAATACCAAAAGAGCAATATTGAGGGCAAGGTAGGCGCAGAGTATATATTTCTCAAGCAAAGTTATTTGCAAACACGAGCAAAAGTCGATTTATACATCAGGTGTAGGGAACCCTAAAATCACCTTGAGTCATCTACGCTCTTGCAATGCATGCAAGATTTGCTGCCAAACCCCTAATGAGTGAACTATACAAATTAATCGGAAAGCTACCAATACTAACCGAAAAATCTAATCTAAAAATGGACAATTGTGCGAGCATGCACGTCCTTATTGAAAGCAAGTTAACTGGAAGACTACCATCAGTTAACGTAAAACCCTAAATAAAACTCCAAGTGTGTAAAGTTGATCTCAGAATAGATATGCATGTAATGACAACATTGAGTCAACTTGAAAGGGTAACGCTTAGTTTAACTCCTGTGTGTAATGTCTATCCTGAGGTGGGAATCAAGTTTACTATGTGTGGGATTCGAAAGCAATCAAATCCTCAACGATTGTTGATCAGACAATTATCTAGAGCTAAGAGACTCTCAGGTCGAGAATGCTATATCATGCATATGTCCTCACCACCGTAATTCGGAGACCGGTTCCTCTCGCCTCCTCGCTACCTCATCGAATACGCCGACATGACCGTGTCGAAAATCTACAGCCAACGCCTCTCACCAAAATGGTATGAATGAGTGCCCTGGAATAATCAACGCCGGGTAAGCTCAACGTAGGCACCACTCCCTCTATCCGGTAACGGCACAATGTTTGTGATACTAGAGTCCTCACAAACCCGGAGTGCACCAGTGACGGTTTCACTCACACTTCATGCCAAAGTGTTCTATTCCTACCTTGGAAACCACCTGTGTTTTCCCAAGAGGATAGCTCGGCTCCTTCCAAGGTCTATGACCGGTGACGGCGTCGGCCATACTGTGTGAGCAATCATAATCTCATCTCTGGGTTTGTTAATAGCCATATCTTGTTCCTCATCCTGAAGACGAAGACGGAGTTCTCGTGCATTGTACCGCAACTGATATAACTCTGTAAGCATAGCACGGCCTCTAGCAACGAAATCTTCCTCCCATTCCTCCAAACGCTTGCCATATGCAACTAAGTGATTGAGTTGACTTTGCTCTACTGGAGGCTCAAGCATCGGTGGGAGTGTGTTAATGGCATCGGGTCTATGCACAAGGCTAGAAATATACTGACGAAGCTGTCTGATTTCAGCCTTGAGGGCTGCCTTATCCTCTCCGTCCTTTAGTATTCTATCCCTGGCACTGTCCGTAGCAACTTGTAGAAGATCAACCTGAGTCCGACGTGGTGGCTAATGCACTAAGTTAATCAGGATAACCCCTCAAGTCCTATGATTCCAACTCAGCCAAGTTCTTCCCCTATGGAGGTACGGCAGTCTTGATGACGATCTCCATATCAGTGTTTCTCTCTATGTGAACCATATTCTTGACCCTCTTGTCTGGCGCATCTTGATAAATGTCATCAAAATCAAAATGATTGAGAACATAGGATGGCTGCCTCCTCTTCCTTCCTAGCTGAGCTTCGATCCAAGATTGGTCTCAGCTAATGCTACTAGAAGGGTCTGCACTAGCAACAGGAGGTACTGATGAGAGTGAGTGTGTAGAAGACCCACTGCGAGGTGGAGAGTCTAAATCCAATTCGATGTGAATTGGGACTGGTGACGGCTCTGGAACTAATGTAGGAACTTGAGGCTAGAATTCCTGCACCTGGGCGACTCTCGAACCCATCTCTCAATCGGCTCTCAGGACCGGATGTTCATCAGTTCGTGTAAGAATGGAAAGCCTTTGCCTTTTGAATTCGTTTGGTACTTGTACTTTCTTTTTGGAGGATTACTCTCTTCTTTTGTTAGGTTTTAAACGAAGGTACGAAGGGATCACCAAACGCTTCGCTCGCCTGCACCTTTTTCTTCTTGGCCGCCGAGGTAAAGTATACCGCTCGGATAATCCTCTATTTCACTTCTTGAATCGCTATGATTCCTTTGGCTTACCAATCAAATCGCCAACGGTTGTGTATCGACCACTTCAAAACTGAGAAGAACCTTCCTCACTATCCGGGATAAACCTCCCACATCTTTGACAAGAAAATGTGAAATCAGGAGAGAGAAGCTGTCAGTAACTACTGCCTCATAACCTCAAGTCATCTCCGCTAATTTGCCCAAGAATCCCTCCATAGAAGGCTCATAGATATGTACTCCAAAGAAGGCGAAATGTGATAATGACCTCGAAGATCATAGTCACGAGCCTCAACAAGATACTTGAGATGATACCTCTCGAGCTTTTGTCTTTCAGTCTTAGCATCAACAGCTGACTTGCACCAATACATACCAAACCGAAAAGGAAAATTGAGAGATGATCTGTGCCTGCGGCGTAGAAGACGATGAACATCATGCATCTATCTTAGGAACTCCTAAAAAACTGTCTTATCTGAAGGATAACGTGGAAGCATAGCTGGATTTCCTGTAAAGCCGTACACTCGGATGTAGGTGTATGTTGGGAACTGAATAAACCAATCTGCCCATGCATCCATCGCTGCCCTAGCAACTGCCGAGATACGAATGTGCAATTCCCAGTCCAAATTCCTCACTGTATAGGTCAAGAAAACCTCGTGAACACGCTTGAAATGACATTCAGCTCTAGTGAACTCAAGCTGATCATAATACTGGTAGACTTTCTGAACACTGAGAATGCCCGCGGTGTTTAGCCCTCGGAACTGACCCTAATAAGCGATCAAGTACACGAGATATGAACACATGTGAAACTCATGGGCAACTAGGAAACCGGTGATTTGCTTGTGGAGAATACGGCTGATGAAGGATGCCCAGTCATAATGCTCCTGCCCAGAAATGATACGACCAATAATGTAATACATCCAAGGCTTGAAAACATTTGCATGTGCTTGACCTGAGACACGATTCAGGAGTGTGATTAGAATCGCATACTCATCTTTGTATTCATCACGACCCACATTGTTTGGCAATCTGTTCTTTGCTTATTTTAACCATCTTTCTGCCATCTTCTTCTGACACTTGTCCACATCAGCATCAAATGCCTTCGCACACTGCTCCATAGAAACGACTAGGCTGTTTTGGTGTTGAGGAATGCCAAAACTCCTTTTGATGTCCAAAGGTTTGAGGATCTGAAATGACCTCGGTCCGGCTAACCGACACTATTCAATTTTAGTAGTAGAATTGGTAATGTTTAATGCAAGCCATCACACCTAAATAAAGTGGAACAAGATAGGTATGGAAGGGCCTCTAATAAGCCGCATTGCCTTAACATTTTGAATTATTGAACTTCGATCTTAATCGATCTAGCTAATCGCTCGGCAATACTTTGTGAAGGGTCCGTCTCAACCAACCCGGTGAAAATCATGAGTAAGGGGATCGTTTGGTCCCTCAGTATTCAGCCGAAAGTGAACTGCAGATTTTAAAACTCGCCTGTTGACTGTGAACTTGACTATATTCTGACAAGATTTCTGGAAGCTAAAAATAGCCTGCGAGAGTTAAAAATAGCCTTTCAAAGAATTATTTTCAGCGAAAAAAATCCATGATATGGGTTTTGTCTAGAAAAGGATTCTAAGACAACCCAGAACATCAGATTCGCGAAAATTCAACTTCTACTTGATCATACAAAGAGTTTTCACTTGAGAAAATTAGTAACTCAAGAACGAACGTTCTAAAGTTAAAAATTCGTGAAAAATAAAACTCGTCTCGGGAGGTTACCCCGTTATTGTGCGTTTGATTTTTCACGAATTTTTAACTTTAGAACTCGTCTCGGGAGGTTAACCCGTTATTGTGTCTCAACACACGAGTCCAAAGATCCTAAAAATCTTACCTATTTCCATTCTGGGTCATATCGGTTACTTAGGAAAGGTCTTAGCAGGTGAAAATTTTACATCTTGCTTCAGCGCCACTACAATTCTCAAACCCATTGGAGGCTTCATTGCCTCAGCCAATCGAGGAATTGACGGAGAAATCAAAAGAAAAGAGAAAGAAAAAGTGCTTAAAAGAAATATCTGAAAAACAAAAAAATGAGAAACGAAAAATAGAAAGAAATATTATGAAATATTGGTTTTGGGAACATGCGAGTAACTCCACCGGGGCTATGGACGCCCGGCCGGCAGTGGAGCAATATTCGTGAGAATTGTAGCGACAACCTCGTCGGGGCTATGGACGCCTGACTGGCAGCGAGGCAATGTCCAGGATGCTTTTGAAGTCAAGATACTCATATAACTTGCGATGGCCAATTCTGGAAGTCGAGATGGTTTAGAGATGGAATGAATGCACACACTCACAGGGTCTTGGATGAAAGTGTTCTGATCCAATATCGGATTCTTCTCCCCTTTTGAGTAAGTGTCTTTTCCGTATGATGGTTTGAGGAGGATTTAATCAAGGTTCAATTCTTAAAGTGTTTTTCAACACTTTCCCGTGGAGTCGCCAAATGTTGTGACTATTACCGCCGCCTCTATTCAAAATGGGGACTCTTAAATTTGCCCATTCGTCTTTGGCTTTGCTTTATTCTTTCTCTCTCGCTCGCTTTTTCCGTTATTCCCGCTTTTTCCCGGACGCCTTCCCCTGCTTTCTATGATGAAACTGAAAATTGAATCAAGTGCTAAAAATTAGGGTTTCATATTCTCGTAGGTCACTTCGTGGTCAAACCGAGTCGGTTGGTCGCCTTTCGAGCATAGTAATGCTATCACCACGCCGAACTAACCCCACTTACCAGTTCTGCCAATTTTCTATTTTTAGTAAGTGTCGGTTTAGGGTTGATTTTCTCAAGATTTTCACATTTGACAGCTTTATTGCATTCCGAACACTTCAAGTTCATTTCTGACAAAATTTGAGCAAAAACAGACGACTTGCTATTTTTAGCAGTCCAGCTTCCAGAGCAAATTTCAAGGTCTATAGGTTATATTTTCTGATGCGTGTCCGGAGATTCTTTCTGGGTTTTTCAAGACCTCCGCAGTGATGTGACATGCAAAGCAGGATGACAACTTTCAGCGTTCAACCTTCGGAGGCCGATATTAGGGTTTGCATGCAGACTTCTTCAGCGCATGTCGGCATATTCGTTCTGGGTTTTCCAAGAGCTTCACGTTGGTGTAACATGCAAGTGTAACCGACCACTTTTCAGAAACTTACTATTTTTAGCCAATGCTCGCATGTTGAAGATTTTTCTGGGTTTTTCTGGGTTTTTCGAGATTTTTCGGGCAGTATGACATGCACAATCATCCAGCAGCCGGACGGTCACTTTTTCGGCCACTTTCTATTTTTAGCAGGTACCACTCAGGCAGCAGCTCGGCACTTCAGAACTGCAAACTGATCGTCATGCAACTAAAACGGGGTCAAACGGAGCTCATCTGAGGGACATGCAGAAAATTAGGGTTTTCAGCTTGAACGCTAAAAATGAGGAGTTAAACGACAAAGTGCCCTAAAACGGAAGTATCCACCACGATCAACATCTTCCAGGGAGTCTACTGGCAAAATTTGAAGGTAATCGGAGAACTTGCTATTTTTAGTAAGGTGTTCCAGACTCAGGCTATAAATAGAAAGTTGATCTCGACGTCAGCACAAACAGGCAAATTCACCAACAAGGAGTGCACTGTCCAAATTTCAAGACAAACAGAGCTAAGGAAATCTCAGAAACGAGCACTTACTATAAATAGTAAGCCACCTCAGAAGCGGCTATAATTGGCAGGTCAGCATCAAATCTCAGCGGATACAAGTCAAACATGTGATAAAGAATCTTTGGCACAAATTTCGAGACAAACAGAATTGCAGAGAATGAAGAATCAGATAATTGCTATTTTTAGCAAGAAACTAGGGTTTCCTAGAATCAAGGACAGAACAGGATAGTCCCTCAAGAACAACATCCAGTCACGATCACCATGTTTCAGGCGTTCAACACATGAAATTTGGAGACTTTCTGAGTAGTTTCTATTTTTAGCAGGTTGCTAAAAATAGCAGGTATAAACGGACTTCGGACGTCAATGGCACAAATCAGTTGAAGTTCATGAGCAGGGCGAAAATCAGGCTTTCCAAGGTCAAAATTCAGTTGACGGCACAAAATTCAGAGAACTTTCTAAAAATAGAAACTCAGGGCGAATTAGGGTTGACCAGAGGAAAATCAACTTAAATCTGGCAGTGAGCATAAAATTCACTAAAACGAATAAAATTTGAAGTCCACCTTGAGAAGCTGAAGAGAGGCAGAAAATTGACTGAGTTTGGGAAGTTGGAAGCTCTACTAGCTAAATGCGCCTAGGAGGTTGAAAATTCTTCAAAGACTTTTAAATTGGAACCTCCAAGGGTCAGATGCGCCTAAGTGTATAAAGATGTTGGAATTGGATGTTGACCCATCAAAATGCGCCCCTCTTCAAAGATGCTGAAAGTGAAATTTTCCTGAGTGTCGAAATTGGAAGTAGCAGGGTTCAAATGCGCCCATGGCACAAACTGGAAGCTTGACAAGTAGAATGCGCCTAAGTGTATAAAGATGTTGGAATTGGATGTTGACCCATTAAAATGCGCCCATGATAAATTGGAAGCTTAACAAGTGATCTGTGCCCACCAAGGTTAGAAGTTTGAAATAATCTAAGTCGCTAAAATTGAAAGCTCATGGGTCTATTAGCGCCCCTCTTTGGGGACTTAGAAGTCTCACCTTAATGATAAGATTAAAAGTTGCCAGTGTCAAATGTGCTTGGAAGGGAATAGCTAAAATTTCACTAAGGCATTGAGAATGAAAGTTGCAAGGCTAAAATGTGCCCTTGATGTTGGATGAAAAATTTGGCTAAAGCGTGGGAATTAGAACTAAAAGTAGGCTATGCTAAATGTGCCCCAAACTGAATGCTTCCCAGGACAAATGCGCCCAAAGTGAACTTAGAAATTGCTAATTGCTAAAGTGAAAGTTGACCCTATAGTTTGCGCCTTGAAGGAGAAGATGAGAAAAATATTCTAAGTCTCAAAAGTGAAGGCTCCAGGGGTTAAATGCGCTAGCTTTGAGATGAGTTAAGAAAATTTTATAAGGCGCACAAGTAAGAAGAGAATAATATGTGGGCTAGGAAATTTTCTAAAGTAAAGAAATGAAAGCATATAGTGCCAAATGCGCCCAGCTTATGGAGTGGAATTGGTAAATTTTCTAAGGCAACAAAAGTAGAAGCTCCCTACCTCATTTGCGCCCAGGGAGAGAGGAGGGCCCATGTGTGCCTAACTCAATGGTTGAGATTGGATGGATTCTAATGCGTGTAATTCAAAACTGAAAGTTACTACTCTCAAATGCGCCTTGATGAGAAAGGGGGGAGTTTTGAAAAATATTTCCAAGGCAGGCAAACTGAAAGTTAGATTCTTATGTGCGCCCAGCTGGAAGGGAAAGATTTGAAATTTCTTTAAGGCATCAAAATCAAAGTAAGAGGGGAAATTTAATATCTTAAGGACCATCATATGCGCCTTGATTTTGAGAAGAAGCAAGAAAACGCGTAAGTGTTGAGAATTTAAAAGTATAAGACTCCAAGTGCGCCCTTGCTAGGAGAATGTTGGAAATTCAAAGCTTGAAGAGTAAAATGCGCTTTCTCTTGGAGACAAACTTGAATTTATTTTATGGTGTATAAACTTCAAGCTACCTACCCCATATGCGCCTTAACATGGAGATGATTTGAAATTTATTCAAGGAAATAAATTTAAGGTTAGAACCCCCCCCCTTGAGTGCGCCTAGAGAATGGGAAATGCATGAACTACACCCTTTGGAAGCCGGAAAATGTTTTAAAGGCACCTTGATTAAATTGAAAGAGCCTACCTAGAAGTGTGAGATATCCAATGCGCCTAAGCTAGAAATGGAACTGAAATACGAAATAAAAGCTTAGCCTATATATGCCTCAAAGAAAGAGTGATTTAATAATTGACCAAGGCGTTTAAGAAATCAAGGTGAAAAATTAAGGCGTTGGAAGATATAATAATTTCTCCAAGCAATTAAATTTTTTTAAATTTTGCCTAAAGACGGAGAAATTAATTAATTTAATTAATTTAATTATTTTCCTAAGTCAATATTTAAATTCCCCCTTTAATTTTAACCCATGAAATTTTAAAATTTCGGACGATTTAATTATGTGGAATTTATTTCGGAGTTAATTACGGATGGAACATAAAATTATGCCTAGCCAGTTTTGACGGTTGACATCGAATTTTTAAGTGTGTTGGAGAAATAATTTAAAATGGCACTTAAATTAAAATTTTAATAAATTAAAATGCCATTTTAAAAAGATAGTTGAAGAATATTTCAAATCGGAGCAAAAATGATTTTTCGAGATTATTGGCAGTCGGGAGGGAATTTTAAATTTAAATCGAGGAAAGAATCTCCCTAAATAGCAAATTGTCATAACAACTGCCAGACGATTGGAATATTCCCTTTTAAATTTAGAAAACGCGTCAGTCATGATGAAGGGAATAAAAGGCATCTGCTAAAATTAGCACCGGCTTTTGGCTATAAAATTCTGAGGATTTTCATTCTCATCTCACAAGATTCGAAGTTGAAATTTATGCTGGTGAATTGAGTTGTGAGATTTAATTTGAGAGTTGCTGAAAGTGTGAAGTGTTAAGTTCGATTTTTGCAAGAGATTGAAGTTGCTGAAAGTTGATTTCTTGAAGTTGCTGAGATTCAGAGTTGCGAAGTGCTGCGATTCGAAATAAAGTTTGAAGGGTTAAGCATTTTTATTTCTCCACGTTGCTGAGGTAAATATTCGAAGTTGCTGAGACTTTTTATTTTGCTGAAAGTCGAAATGTTTTCGAAAGTTGAAAGATGAAAAGGCTGAAATCGTTTATTTATGCTGGAGGTTGAAATTGTTAGAATGCGAAATTGATTGAGCTTGAAATTTTCTGAAGTTGCTAAAGGTTAGAATCAAGTTGGATTTAAAATTGTTGAGGCCTTCGAAGTTGCTGATTTATAATTTTCGAAGTGCTGATTTGAGATTGCTTTTCGAAGTTGCTGATTTATAACTCTCGAAAAGTTGATTTTAAATTGTTGGGGCTTGCTGATTTGAACTTGCTCGTTTAAAACTCTCAGACTTATTTAATCTCTTCGAAGTTGCTGATGTATAACTGTCGAAGAGCTGATTTGAAACTTGGTAATTTATAACTGGCAAGCTTGCTGATTTTAAATATTCGAAGTTGCTGATGTATAACTTCCGAAGTCGATGATTTAAATGTTGCTGAAACTTAACGCATATGCTGAGGTTGAGATTGCTGGAGATAAATTTATTTTGGCTGCAAAGTTGTCGAAATTCGAAAGTTTGAAGTTGAAGTTTGAAGTTGAAGTTTGATGCTGAAGTTATTAACTCACGTTTATTTTTGCAGCCAACTCCATCCGCCCGCCACCTCACGCGATTTTCGTTTTAAAAAGTTGGAGGAGTAACGTTGCTTTTTGTTTTGCAGATGGCTGATGGACGAAAGGCTGATGCTGCTGGAACTAGCAAAGCTAGCGCCAAGGCTGCAAACAACGAAGCTGTCAAAGAGAACGCCTCCAGGCAGGCGATTATCAAGGGTCTAAAGAAGTCCTTCATTCCAGAATTAAAGATCGTGTCGAAGTTCGGTAACCTGACGGACACCAACCTTGGGCCTTTCAATCTCGAGGCCTTCATGCGCAGAATGTATGGGCAGGGTGGCAATCTTCCTACAGAAGCATTGTGCAACATTGTCAAGAGTGGATTGTATGCAGCAGCAGGGTTTCAGCCGGCGGTTCGTTGTCCAGAGCTAATCCTAGAGTGTGCCAACTTTTACAGCCCGGAGGATCGGACTATCGTATCTCCAAATGGTATGATACTAGCCAACTTCGCTCCTGATGCTATTGGTGAGGCGTTTGGGATACTGGCTACTGAAAATATGTTATATAAATCCAAGGCAAAGGCTGACAAGATGTACGCCACGTCCTTCGACAAGTGCATGAAAAGGATAAACACCACTTGGATGAGAAAGCCAAAGCCTCCTGCTGCCAGGCTGCCAAAGCAGATAATCTAAGAAGAGCTGAAGCAAGAGTACTGCGATATCATTATGCTGCTCAGCAGAGTTAACGGCAGCCCACAGTCATTTGTGTTCGAACCTTGGATGTTCTTCTACATCAGTGTGGTGCTCGAAGGAAAGGAGACAGTGAACTGGGCAAAGATGATAAGCGACAATATTGATGAACAGTTCCGGAATTTGAAAAGAACGAGGACATTCTATATGAGCTCGTATGTTATTTACATGCTTGCTCGAATGAAAAAGTATAGAGGGCTGGCATACCAGGAGCCAATTGGCTGTGGATACAATCAATTCAAGATTCACCAGTCCTGCAGACAGTTGCATATTACGCACACAAGTGACTTCCAGAGAGTCAATGATGCCTTCACTATGTATATCACAAGAACTCTTCAGCAGAGGTTGCAGCAGAGAATGTCCGAAGAGGCACAGATGCTTATAGAAGAATATGGGTGTTGGTTCATCCAATTCCCGAAGTTTACCTATTTGAGGCTGCCAGGGTACGATTCATATGTCTACAAGTTACCTAGGTACCCTACCAACAGGATGATACTACTTGAGTTGTCTAGGCAATTGGTGGCCTACGACAAAATCATAAGGCGAAAGAAGAAGGGAGGCTCGCAGTTTCCCATTGTGTTGGGAAATTCACTTGAAGAATGCCCCACGTTGCAGGCAGCCAAGGAGGCTGAGGCTGAATTGAAATTCTATAAGTTAACTCTTTATACCAGCCGACAAGATTTTGATTCTAAGGGAAAGATCGGGACGGTGCAAGGTGTAGAATACAGGCACAAGGCTCACTTGGAAGACTTTTGGGCAAATGCTGAAAGTGAGGCCGAGATTAGGAAAAGAACGTTTTCAAGGTTGCCACTCAAGATGATTAGAGAATGTGAAGTAATTCAAGTGCCAGATCAAGTTGAGGAAGATACCAGGGTAATCCACCCGGATTATGAAGCAGTAAAGAACATTTCGTTTCCACCAGTAGATTGGGCCGAGCCAGAGATCACGGATTTGGACACCTTGTCAATCCCCGTCTTGACTTTCACAAAGGCTTGGGTGGAGGAACGTGTTTACAGATTAAGGAGGAGGTCAGTTGCTTTCACATACGACCTCATGGGAGACAAAAGGCCACCAGTGTCGGCGAATAGAAAGAAACAGATTGCCCAACCTTCGGAGCCGCAACCACCACAAGAAGAGCCACAACCACGGCAAGAGGAACCTGTTCAGCCAGAGCCTCAAGGATCAGAGGACACGTCATCGACTCAGTTGGTGTCCCATTCCTCCAGTGTGCGCGAAGTTTCACTATTTGCAAATCAGAGGGCACGAGGGAACGAAGAGCCAGAGGTTGGGGAAGTTAACCAACCAATGCCAAGGGAGTTGGATACCCAAAGCGCCAATGATCCTGAGGGTGCCAATATACCAGATGAAGGGGAAGAAACAGATACGGACACCCACTTCGACTATTCCTTCGGAGATGAAGACGTTGGAGCTCGTGAAGAAGGCGATCAGGACATTGAAATAATTGAGCCCCAACGGAATGTTGCTCGAGAAGAAGTCCGTGAAGTGGAGGCAACTGAGGAGCAGCTCCTCATCATTTATGATATTCAACACAATTGGCTTTCACAGGCAATCAGGAGGGACCAGGATGATAATGCGGACCTAGCGGTTGAGATGGAAGAGCTTCTGAACAGGACAAGTAAGTCGCCCAAAAGGAAAAGAGCAAGAAAGTATACAAGGATGGAAACTAATGAGGCAGGTTCACGCAGCCTTCACATTGCTGTTCCAAGAGAAGATTATAGTTTACGTGATGCCATGCCAGAAAATTACACAATCACCACAGTTGAGTTGGGACGTCCTTCCGGAGTTCAAGTGGTCGAAGAAGCTGAAAGCTCATTCCAGGCATTGAAGGATAGGTTGGTGAAGAAGGAAGGAAAATACAAGAGATTGAAGAAAGAGCACGAGGCGCTGGTCCAATATGTGCAACATTTGGCGCATCCAGTCGTTCAAGAGAATCCAGTGGTGGAGCTTCCGTCCGAATTACCACGAGAGCCAATCAGTGGGCTTGAAGAGATAAAGAGGGTTGTACGAGAAGGAGATAAGTGGGTAAGCGGTGTCCATACTGAGGCAGAAAAGTTTATGGCCGATCTTGTCTCAGCATTTCAGAATGCATCTGGCATCCTTTCACGCCTAGATAATGTCGAGCAAGCTTGGGGAGACACTCACATTTTTCAAGACAAAACTATCCCTCGCTTGGCTGTTTTGATGCGTGTTCCCACGCAGACTTTGGTGAATGAATGTGTGATCCAGGCAGGTGACAGATATGACTTTCGGGGGTGGCATTCGCCAACGTTCACCGGGAAGAGTTTCTTTGACACTGCAGCTATGGAGTCCTCCAAGATCAGGAAGGCAATGAGGAATATCCACGAGGGTATCCTCAACACGTTGGATGCTTTGTTTGCAAGAAGGTTAACTCATGAGGAGGTAGAGACGGAAGGACTAAAAGCGAGGTTGCAGCCATTCTTTTCTGAGATGAGGACATTTTCCTAGCTGGATTTTGAAAACATCTCTACGTTTTCAACAATCATTCAAAGCACACAAGATTCCATTGAGGCTTGGGGAAAGTCTTGCGGAAAGCATGAGCAAATGGTGGACATTCTAGAATATCAGCTGAATCTTACTCCATCAATTTCTGAGGAGGAGGTCGACGCAGTGCTGGCACGATTCTTAGCGTACGCGGTCAGAGAGAAGAGCAAAGGAATCCGGGTCATGGACGAGAATCTTCTAGAAGGGTAGTGGGCATTAATTGCTCATAAGTGGTCAAGGGAGGAATCTACTATTTTGGGAGCATTCATGACACCATTCCTCCACCTTCTGGCAGTTTTTAGGGCAAAACTCGTCTAGGGCTGAGGTGGCTCAATCTGAGCCCTCCATTGTAATTCGATCTGGACCGTCGGTTGAGACTGGCCAGCTATATAAAGGGGGAGTCCCCCTCATTTGTACTCTAGTAGTAATAGTCAGAATCAGAGAGTAGTCCGCATAGTGGATTTTTGAAGCAGAATAGAGAGTAGAAATTTTAAGTTAGAGTAGTCTTCATTTGCATTGTTGAAGAAGAAGGGGAATTCTCCCTTTGAGAATTTTGTAAGAGATTGTCACAAAAGCTATTCATAATAAAGCATTTCATTGATGGTGAATTCAAACTTTGTTTTGAGTAGTTCGTGAGGTTTCTTTTTCCTTTGACTTCAACTAGGACTTAATCTCATGTTAACAATTAGATATGGATGTTTATGTTTGATATAAGTGAGCTTCTTTATCCATACCACTAACGATCTTACTGAAGGTGAGCTCGTCCTGCGTGGTCAACTGGAACACTTTGCACTTAACTTCAGTCAAAATTCATGTGTAGTTATGCATTGTTGTGATGGTAATTGCATTATTGGATTGTGATTTGAACATCTTTCTTATCCTTTGAAGATTGCACTTACTTTGTCGAGGTTGTCCAATAGGAGGCTAGACAACGTTAGTTTGAAGTTCATTAAAGTTGAACATAACACCCATTTGCATTTAGGTTAGGATTTCAAGTTTAGAAATCTCTACAGCCATTCAAATTCCGTATAATTTTGGTTAGTTATAGGAAACTTAAAGCCAAATCATTCGCGTAAAAATCCCTTTCAAAAGCATATATTGGTTGTTACTACATGCATTCTGAACAATTACGTAAGTCCCCTCGTAAGAACACAGCAAATACACATCAACCAAACTGAGCCTATTCGCATTAAAGGAACCTTGGAGTTGAAAGCGTGATCTCACTCGCAATCTTAGCACACTGAATACTTTGTTCAAGAGGGAATTAGGTATCCATTGGGATACTTTGTTCCGCTGTTTGGTGCGGTCACGAAAATCACATCAACACTACCCTAGCCGTACCAGCTATTTGCTCACATTGACTAGAGTGTTGAAGATCAAATTGTGGGTATTGGCTCAATCTTTTTCTATGCCTTGGGCACCCCTTTGCACAAGATAGCAGATTTTTTGGTGAAGTTTCTAATTTTCTAAAGCCGGTTGCCCCTCTAGCTGGACCATACCATTTGGGGTTGTCAATGCATTGAGTGAGGTTGATGATCATCATTTTTGGCTGCAAAGGTTGCCTTCGTATTCGCGCCTAGACTTCTCTAGGCCTTGGTCAATGATTCTATGACATTTGGGGGTGATTTGGTGTGCTTGGAATGAAGTTGTGATCATCTTTTGCTTGCTAGTTGGACGTGTTTCAGGCCTGCAAACTCATATCATACCTTTAGCAGCAGCATACCAGACCTTCTACAACCCATTGGGGGTCTTCTATCGAGGTATAAATATTATATCTTGTCGGGGGAATACTTATGTTCATGTTGGGGTATTGCTTTGGGGAGTTGTGAAGCAAATTGTCATCATTTCCATAGTGTCACAGCAGATTATGGCATTCTGGAACATTTTGTATTGAGCTTCTTTGTAACACCTTTGGCAGTACCATTGGAAATTAGCTCTTGAAATTATTTCCTACTTACCACACTGAATAAATGGCGCTCTCACTGAATAAGCAGTTGAGCTTTCTTGTTTTCATGTGATTTCTTAACTCACTAAACAAGTGGCACTCTCGTTGAATAAGTAAATGAGAATTCTTTACTTTCATGTTCTACCCACTGAATAGGCAGAGGATTTCTCTTCATTGGTCGGCTTGCCGCCAAAAGCTTTGGCTTTGTTGTAATTCCCGCTGAATAAGCGGATGGTTTCATTTCATGCACTTTGGTTTACATACTTACTCCACTAAAGAAGTGGTTTGCTTTAAAAGCTCAATACTATAAGCCTTACCACAGTATGCTCATACCTTTCCCACATCGAGATCCAAGTGATCAGAAAGTGGAAGGTATTCGCTTTTAGTTGATTTGATTATCATTCACCCCACTGAACAAGTGGATGCTTTTCAGTTAATGCAATGTTCACCTTACCACCGTATGCTCTCACCTTGCCCACATCAAGATCTAGGTGATCCAAAAGTGGAAGGTTGATTTACTCAGTTGCTTATCATTATTATTTGGCTAACGCTAACGGGTGAAGTTTAGAAAAAATTAAGGCTGGGTTATTACAATGCCGACTTGCACGAACTCGAGGCCTTGGTAATAGTGAAATTAAACTACCTACAGTTACTTGCGGATAGAGATCATCTCCTCACAATTGGTGAGATATACTTTGATGCCTTGAGAAAAAAAGAAGATTATCATGTCCCCCAAAATTGTACTACCCAAATATGAAATATTGAAATACTAATATTATAAATATCATGCAATTATCAAAATAACATTATTATAATATAACATCTTAAATGCTAACCATTTAAATATCATTATGATTATGATCTCTAATAAATAAATACAAACCATTATATATGGATCTGATATTACTATTAACCATACAAATCAGATCACATCAATATTGTTAAAAAACATTATAATAAAATATTCAAAAAAAAAATCTGAAGACGACTATGTTTAACTAAACAAACAAATAATAATAACCTACATGAGTATCAATTCCTAAAGACACTTACTTCAGCTAAAGATCACTAAAATAAATAAAAGCTACGATTAAGAATAGACACATCCCTCTAGGGGTGGGATAGTTACTAAGAAGCATGTCCCATGTCAATCGAATCATTACAACTACTGGCTGGGCAGACTATAAAAAGAAGGTAATGTAAAGGCAGATCAGCATGGAGGAAAACAGATGGAAATGTGTATATATATATATATATTCTCAGGAAAAAGAATATAAAAGGAATAACCTGAAATTAAGGAATGGAAACAGGGAGGATAGGAATCGAACTATTAACAAAAGGTAATATCTTCAAATATTAGATCGAATGAAAGGAGGGAGGAACAAAGTAAAGAATCTAGGAATGTATTCTTGGAAAAGGAATCAGCCTAATAAAAGATTCTGGAAAATCTGATCACAAGGAATAAGCAGCAGCAGGGTAAGTTGATTATATTTATTTTATGCTGTTGTGTGCTTGATATTTATATTTGTTATTTCTGGGTAGACTCTAACATAACTAGGGTCTGAAATTATATATGTATATATGTATTCTATGATCTAAATTAATTAATTCTATAGTATGCTTTATTATGGTTATTATCTGCAAATATAAATGTATACATATTTTGCTATTTATATTTGTACTCTTTTAATAAGCTTCATCATGACTATTTAATGCAATTGTATATTTTGCTAGTGTATATATATATTAATTAAATATATATATATATATATAGATGATGTGCGGACTCATGCAAAGATGAGTATTTTAAGTATAGAGATAATTAATAATGATTATATATATATATAGTGATAATGACTCTATGATGTTAAATGATATAATAGAATTCCATCTATGGGATCTTCGAAGATGTTTAATATCTAATGTACTTATGAAATATATTATAGTAGAATCATTCATAGGAGTGATAAGGAGGAAATGAATAATCCTTTGACAAGAATGAAATATTTATATCATCTTTATTCTTATTAGATGTTATTACTGAAATTTATCAATCTCTAATGTTTCTATTGTCTCTTTGAGGAACATATTGAATGCAAGATTCGGGTTTAATTGCCTCCATTAGAAAGGGGTCAGTACAAGTGGTATCAGAGCAACTTCTTGCCATCCTGTGAAGATAGTGTATGCAAACTTACCAAAAGCAAAGGTATACTCTATAAACATAAAGAAACACATTATGATTTAAGCAGATCAGGTATGTCCCGTAACCATTGAATGTAATCACTTGTTGTGACACTCGTATCATAGTTACTGTATGTAAAGGTAAAATAAGTATCAAGATATATGTGTGAGAATAGATAAATATATATATTGTTAGTCTGCATATCTATGATTAGTCATTTGTTTGCATTAGTATGGTTCATGGGTCATATCCCGCCTAAAATTGGGAGATTTTGAATAAAAAATAGTGATATTATTTTATACATAAATATATGATGACTAGTAAATATATAATAGGCAATTGATCAATACAATTTACGCATGATAATATTTGTCTAATCGATGTTATTTATTATCGTCATGCCACTATTATAGTGTTGCTAATATGTTATCTTGAATCGGACAACTAACAGTGTCATGATGATCTATCATTCTATTGAAACATAGTATAAGAAGGCGACATCGTTGGTTGGGAAAATAAGAGGTTTCTGCAGATTGAAGTGGTAAGTATTAGGTGCATACTTTCATAGCCCTAAATCAGCAATCATAAATACCTTCATATAATTAGAAAATACTATTTGTTAAACATGTTATGAATGTAAATGTTAATGATTGATAAATTCTATTTAATACTGATAAAGATGTTAATGGAGTTATTAATATTTGATAATTGATCAATATAAACATTGATTAGCATAAGGGACTACTACATATACATTCATATGATTATTTCCATTGAACTCTTAGTATCTTGATAAACTCATGAATCCCCATAGCATGGTGTAATTATGGGTAAATTGTCAAAAATTAATCATTAGATGCAATTGTTTGTATCATCAAACAATCATGTAGATGGTTGAGGAGAGGAGCCGATAGGTTGAGCAGGTACTAGATTTCTCCTCTAGGTACACCACTCCCCGGATCGGATGACTAAACGTCATGCCATTGGGAGCCAAGGGGGTGATATCCGCTCTTGGGCCTAGAGAGAGCATCTACGGGCCTCCTATGGAAATCCTTCCTCCAAACTATCGCATGGTTGGATCAACTTGAGGAACTCTCCATCATAGTTAGGAGATTATGAGGATGGATAAGGAAAGCAGGTACAAGTGTATCCCCTAAGTACACCACTCCTCGGATTGGATGACCGAGTATCATGCCATCGGGAGCCAGGAGGTATGGTATATCCGCTCTTGGACTTAGGAAGATAGCTTTGGGCGGACTTATCTTTCCCATCCAATCCCTATCTATGATTGAATAACCCTAAACATGAGGTGGTTTGTCTTATATAATTTTATTTGTGCTTGAGTGTATGCTCCATATTTGAGTACATACTCTATGACTTGTATTTGAATTTGAGATGTACTTGTATACTCTATGACTTCGCAATTGTATCCAAGTGTATATTCTATGATTAGAATATGTCAACCACTACCAAATTATCATACTTTCTTAATCAATTCATTAGGGAGGAAAGTTGGAAGCACATGGAGGAGAGCAAATACTAGGGTCCCTTTGATGTAGACCACCCTCCTTGGATGACTGCGGTCTGCCATTAAGGGCCGAGAGGGTTGTTTAGCTGCTCTTGGGCTGAGAAGGGAGTGCTCTAAGGGCTTCCCTGTGTGTGGACCTCTTTGCCTCACCTACGATGTTAATGATCAAGGGATGGTAACTTGGAGTATCTTAACATCTATTTAGTTGCTTGAAAATCTAATGATTGAATGCATTGTTATATATGGTTTATAAGAAGCAATAGATTAATAAGAAAGGCTACCTTGATTTTATTGTGTCTTCAATTTAGTATTCTTATTTCATAAAGTATATTTGTGTTTCTAATGTCTTTCAATTGCTTCCTATGATTTGCAATTACTCTGCGTATTGCAGTGTACATTATTTGAATGCTTCCGGTTTGAGTGTATTTATATTGCTCCCTGCCTTATGAGAATTTACGCATTGCATACCTTGTCTAAGTTTATGTGCTCTACGAATGTACTTATTTTCCTAAGTATAATTACATGGTTTATATGCCTCATGTGTAAATTGTTGCTTGTTGCTCCTATGTGTATTTGTCTTACATTGTGTTTCTTACTTCACGTATTTATAAGTGTATTTCATGTATTTCATGTGTAATTTGTGATTATGCTCTATACATGTGTTCATGTTTGCTCCATGCTTTGTATCTTGTATGCATATTTGACATGACTGCTCTGTGGATAACTTTCTAATGTGTCTTTCATGACTAGTGTGTTTTCAACATGTCTACTTGCGATTGACAAGCATACCCCATGCTTTATATATGTATTCAAGTATGGATACTCCATGCCTTATGGATTCGAGTCTATGTCCCATGCTCCATGTATTAATTCATGCCTACACTTCATGCTTTACTGCTTATGTGTATTCAAGCGTATGTTTCATATCTTATGAGTGTGCCTCGTGTCTTACATGCATGTTTTATGCCTAATATGCTTGAGCATGTTTACTGCATGGGTATATTTTTGTTATTTTTCCTAAGTGTGCCCTTCCGATTTGGCATATACACTTCTATGAGTGTATTTGCATACCTTGAGTATATTAATGTGCCTTACTTGTACTTCCTAAGTATATGTATCATATCTTGCGAATGATTATTTGATGTGCCTTCGGCATGACTATTCCATGAAAGTTTTATGCGTGATTAATTCATGTTGTCAAGTCTCTTCATACATGAGCACCCTCTTAATATGCTTCATAATGCGAATTGTGTGTCTTTCAATGTCTTCTCATGCTTCGTATGTTAATGGCTTCATTATTGTGGTGATTGTGACTTACAATACCTTATGTGCATACCTTGTGACTATTTCATGTATGATAATTTGCTCCATGTATGGTATGTATTCAACATGGGCGTCTTATGCTGTTGATTGCTACATATCCAAAATACTTTCTCTATATCTGATGTGTATTATATGCGAATGCGTTGCACGTAGGATTCTTGCATTGTATAAGCGTATGACTGTATATGTATGCTTCATGTGTGCTAATATGAATACTCTGTGAAGTTGTGTACTACTGCTTGTTGTGACCTTTTCACACATCGCCCCATTCAAGATGGGGACCCCCTAATTTTTGCTCCATTCCGGTCTTTTGGCTTGGGTTTTCTCTCTCTCTCGCTCTGTCTCTTTTCTGGTGTCCGCCTTTCGGGGGGTTGTGTCCGTCATTGGGCTTAAACGCGAAATATTGGCCAAGTCTAAAATTAGGGTTTTGAACTTTTCTGGTCAATTCAAGGTCAAGTAAAGTGAGAAGATTGAAAATTGAACTTAACAATGTTGTCAGCAGACATCCAGCAGGCTTCCAGCCAGTTTTCATCAAATTCTGAGGTACTTACTATTTTTAGTAAGTCTGCAATTCAGGGCAGTTCGTCAGCTATTTTGAGATTCCAATCATCACACGGCATTCAGAGTATATCAGACTGCTTGCATGCCAAATTTGAGCAAAAACAGACGACTTACTATTTTTAGCAGTCCGGCTTCCAGGGCTAATTTCAGTGTCCAGATGCAGAGATTTTCTTTGCATGTCCGGATATTCCTTCTGGGTTTTTCGGGACCTTCGCGACGATGTAACATGCAAGCCGAGATGACCACTTTCAGGATTCAGCCTTCCGAGGCTATTTTTTAGGGTTTGCATGTCGAGCTTTTCTTTGCATGTCTGGGTGATTCCGATGGTTTTCTGAGCTTCAAGGATGGTGAGTATGCAACAGGATTCTCACTCAAGAAGGAACTTGCTATTTTAGTGTGTGTGTCCCACAAATTACCACCCAAATAGCCTTGATTCATCAGCTGACCGGCTGTTGCGTAACGGCGGCAAACGGAGATCTTTTGATACCATGCAGTTTTAATTAGTTTCCAGCTTCTGTAGCCTAAAAACAGCATCAAAAGTCAAAATCTTCAAAATCCTGGTAAAAACCATCGGCGATCGCCGTTTCAAAGTTATCTCGCCGGTGAAATTTCAGGTCAACCTGAAAGCATTTACTTATTTATAGGTAAGTCAAATTGGAAACATGCTAAAAATAGTAAATCACAGAGCGCGCCGTTGTCAGCCAGCAGGTCACGTGGTGAGGGTCGCCTCATTCGAATTTCACATCGATCGGAGCTTGGGAGCTATCAGAAACATGAGCTTACTATTTATAGTAAGCCACCCTCAGAAACAGGCTATAAATAGCAGGGTGACCAAAAGTGACAGTGTCGACAAGTTGATAAAGGCATGAGGATGTTATGTTTAGAATTTCAGGCCATTCCGAGCTTCAGAAGTCCAAATTCAGAGAACTTACTATAAATAGCAGGGCACGTAAGCTGGCGAGGATGATAAAAATTCGTCTAAGTCTGGAGTCTCGTCCAGCAGGCATAGGAAAATGCGCCCATCTCAGCTAGGGGCGGGGAAAATTTTTTAAATGTGAGTTCATCCTGCTCGGGGGTCAAAATGCGCTCAAGACACCAGAAGTCAAAGAAAGTCAACGAAATTTCATCCTGCTCAGGGGTCCAAATGCGCCCAAGATGAAGGAAGGAAAAGGTTGAAAAATTTCTAAGTATGAAAAATCCGCCTCACCCCTCAGAATGCGCCCAAGATGCAAGTTTATCCTTCTCAGGCATTAAAATGCGCCCAAGGCAAAAAGGTCAAGGAAAAGTCAAACAAGTTCATCCTTCCCCCTAGGCAAAATGCGCCCAAACTGGGCCATGTCAAGACAAAATTTTAGAAGGCGAAGGGTCACCCAAAGGCGTTGGAGATTTCATCCTTCACAAGTATGGAAATGCGCCCAAAGCAAGGAGATGGTCAACAAAAGTCAAAGTTTTTATCCTTCATCACATGCAAAATGCGCCCAACTTGCAAGCTCGTCCTCCTCACCCTCCTAAATGCGCCCAAATGAGCTCACATGAGGACAAAAAAGCGAAGTTGAAGAGTCATCCAGTTGGTAGGTTCAAATGCGCCCATGTTTGGGTGTGAAAAGTGAATAAAAATGGTAAGTGGGATGAAAACTTTGCCAAGGCGTGGTAAACTTAAGGTAAAAGGCTAGGCGTTATCCTCCTCCATAGGCAAAATGCGCCCAAGGTGAGTGGGGCGTGATTTTTCTCCAAGAGTGTTGGGCGCCTAAGGGGTGATTTTAGAATATCTTGAGGGCGTTAGAATTTGCTAAGGTGTGGTGAAGTCATAAGGCGCCAAAGATTGATGGGAATCATAAGGTGTTAGGAAATATTTTGAAGGCGTTGAAATGTGTGAGGGTGGTGAAAATAAAATGAACTGTGCTAGGCGCCTCAGGTAGAATATAAAATATTTGCTAAGTGTTGAAAACTCTCTAAGGCGTGGGACTTTTAATGAATATTTTCCAAGTGTGGAGCGAGAATAAAATGTACAAGGCGTGCCGGGAATGAATAAAATTTTCTAAATGAAGTTGATAAATTTCCTCTCCACTGGCAATCAAATTTTCTAAGGCAAGTCCTCAAAATGCAAGAGATGATTTAAATATTTTCTAAGGCAAATTTATTTTCCTTGGAAAATATGCCTAGAACCAAGATGATAAAATTTTCCGAAGCAAGCAACTCTTCTCAGTGATGGAGTCAAAAACAATGATAATGCAAGATGATTCAAATTTTTCAAGAAGTCAGAGCAACACAGAGTGATCACAGGCGAAGAACGAGTTTAAATGGTGAAAATAATATATTTTCTAAGGTTCAAATTCGAAAAATCAAATGAACCCGTTCGTTGGGTACCCATGAATTCAGAGCATTCTGAAGAAAATTTGCTTCTGGGTAATGAACATTCGTGATGATAGATGGATTTCCAAGTCTTCTGAGCTTCGCCAACACCTTTTCAGTGAAGAATTTAATCAATGCTCGAATTGTGAATTTTCCTAAGGGAGAATTTTAAATTTTCTAAGGCAAAAACGAATAAAATGTGTTTTCAAGATGAATTTTCTTCGAACGATGAATCTGAAGTCAGTTGCCTAGATAATTTTGATTAAACTCTTCGAGGATGAATTTTCCAGAGCAGATGATGAAGTTAAAAATTCGAATTCAAGTGACAGAGCTCCGGCTGGTGAGTAAAAATGATGAATTAAAATTAAATTTTCAAAAGCAAAATCCAAAACGCCAGTCAAAGTCAAGTTTCTAGAAGAATAATATTCCCGACGACTAGAGACAAGTGTCAGAAACACCAGGGAGGGAAAATTCGAATTCTTGAAGTGGAGTAGTGGAGTTTAATGGCACTGGCTAAAATTAACTTCTTCTAGAATTCGAGTTTTTGCTATAAAATGAAGACGTTTTTCACTCATTTTCACAGCTAGAGAAGTCGAACTTGCTCTGAGAGTGAAGCATTGCAACGAGTCGTGACTGGAAGAGTTTGAATTTTGCTGAGTCTGAGTGAGTTGCTGAGGCTTGAGGGAATTCGATTGTTGCTGAGAAGGAGGCGCACTTGAGAGTTGATTAAATTTGTTGTTTGAGGAAGGGCGCCTTAAGTTGCTGAAGCTTGAGAGTTGATTAAATTTGAAGTTGCTGAGAAGTATTTACTAAAGTCAAGAGGTACGGCCTTGCTAGTCTTGAGGCTGAAATCTGATTTGTTGAAGTTGCCATTTGAGGAATGCCTTGTAGTGAGTAAAATAGTTGAGAACTTAGAAGTACGAACTTGCAAGTTTACTATTTGCTGATTGCTAGTACGAAGACATAGAAATTAAAATTGCTGATTCCTGATTGAGAAGTAAAGTCATCAAAGTTCACTTAGAAATATGTTCTAAGTGTCGGAATTCGAATATATCCAAGAGAAGAAGCTGAGGTTTGCAAACACGAGAGTTATTGCAGCTTCTAGAATTCGACTGCAGCCCCTATACAGTGCCTTATTTTATTAAATTTAATTGCTGATGAACGTTTGTTATGTTGCAAATGGCTGAAGCGAGGACAACCGGAAAAGACAATGGTGCCTCAAGACAGGCTACGATCAAGAAGCTCAGCAAAACATTCATGCCGGAGTCGAAGTTTATTTCAAAGCTGGGCAAGTTGACGGATACTAACCTGGGCGCTGTCAACTTGGAGACCCTCAAGAACAGGCTGTTTGGAATTGGAAGTCATCGGGCTTCGGTCACTTCGCACAACATCGTCCGGAGTGGATTATATGCAGCTGCTGGTTTTCCGCCAGCCATTCAGTGCTCAGAGCTTATAATGGAGTGCGCCAACTGTTACGAGAAGGAACACCGGTCGATCATGTCACCAGATGGCCAAGTGCTTGCCAATCTTACTCC
>VDFB02168118.1:55133519-55408529 GCA_007258455.2 Sequoia sempervirens
GTGCAATTCTTTATTGCATTATATTGGCCTTGTGTGTGGCCAAGATTGTAAGCAGATTTCTGCTCCTTTAAATTCAATATATAAGAGAGATATTTTGGCTGGGTTTTTCTCCCTCGAGAAGGAGGGTTTTCCCAGGATAAATTCTGTGTTTTTTGTTCATTGTGTTGAATTTTCTGTTAATTTGCATTTCTGATTAAAACAACAACACCCTTGCCCTTTCAGTTGCATATTAAGCAACCTACAAGTACAAAGTGAAATTAAGTACACAATTTTAATTTGTAAACAAAAAAATAGCTTAAATTAATCATAAATTGCTATAAAATAATAATTAAGTTTAACTAACCTCCCACTCAAGTTTGTGTGAGAAGGCGCCTTGTAGCCTTTTCCTACAATTGTCAATGCGGTAATCAAATTGTGCCAATAAGGACAACTTGCCACATTGAAAGGGATGTTGTTGAAATACCAAAAATTTGCACAAGTAATGTCTGCCTACGGTGATGTGATTTTCATGACCGCGCAAACAGCGGAACAAAGTTTCCCAATGGATACCCTATTCCCTCTTGAACAAAGTATTCAGCGTGCTAAGATTGCGAGTGAGATCACGCTTTCAACTCCAAGGTTCCTTTAATGCGAATAGGCTCAGTTTGGTTGATGTGTATTTGCTGTGTTCTTACGAGGGGACTTACGTAATTGTTCAGAATGCATGTAGTAACAACCAATATATGCTTTTGAAAGGGATTTTTACACGAATGATTTGGCTTTAGAGTGCAAGTTTCCTATAACTAACCAAAATTATACGGAATTTGAATGGCTGTAGAGATTTCTAAACTTGAAATCCTAACCTAAATGCAAATGGGTGTTACGTTCAACTTTAATGAACTTCAAACTAACGTTGTCTAGCCTCCTATTGGACAACCTCGACAAAGTAAGTGCAATCTTCAAAGGATAAGAAAGATGTTCAAATCACAATCCAATAATGCAATTACCATCACAAAGATGCATAACTACACACGAATTTTGACTGAAGTTAAGTGCAAAGTGTTCCAGTTGACCACGCAGGACGAGCTCACCTTCAGTAAGATCGTTAGTGGTATGGATAAAGAAGCTCACTTATATCAAACATAAACATCCATATCTAATTGTTAACATGAGATTAAGTCCTAGTTGAAGTCAAAGGAAAAAGAAACCTCACGAACTACTCAAAACAAAGTTTAAATTCACCATCAATGAAATGCTTTATTATGAATAGCTTTTGTGACAATCTCTTACAAAATTCTCAAAGGGAGAATTCCCCTTCTTCTTCAACAATGCAAATGAAGACTACTCTAACTTAAAATTTCTACTCTCTATTCTGCTTCAAAAATCCACTATGCGGACTACTCTCTGATTCTGACTATTACTACTAGAGTACAAATGAGGGGGACTCCCCCTTTATATAGCTGGCCAGTCTCAACCGACGGTCCAGATCGAATTACAATGGAGGGCTCAGATTGAGCCACCTCAGCCCTAGACGAGTTTTGCCCTAAAAACTGCCAGAAGGTGGAGGAATGGTGTCATGAATGCTCCCAAAATAGTAGATTCCTCCCTTGACCACTTATGAGCAATTAATGCCCACTACCCTTCTAGAAGATTCTCGTCCATGACCCGGATTCCTTTGCTCTTCTCTCTGACCGCGTACGCTAAGAATCGTGCCAGCACTGCGTCGACCTCCTCCTCAGAAATTGATGGAGTAAGATTCAGCTGATATTCTAGAATGTCCACCATTTGCTCATGCTTTCCGCAAGACTTTCCCCAAGCCTCAATGGAATCTTGTGTGCTTTGAATGATTGTTGAAAACGTAGAGATGTTTTCAAAATCCAGCTAGGAAAATGTCCTCATCTCAGAAAAGAATGGCTGCAACCTCGCTTTTAGTCCTTCCGTCTCTACCTCCTCATGAGTTAACCTTCTTGCAAACAAAGCATCCAACGTGTTGAGGATACCCTCGTGGATATTCCTCATTGCCTTCCTGATCTTAGAGGACTCCATAGCCGCTGCGTCAAAGAAACTCTTCCCAGTGAACGCTGCCGAATGCCACCCCCGAAAGTCATATCTATCACCTGCCTGGATCACACCTTCATTCACCAAAGTCTGCGTGGGCACACGCATCAAAACAGCCAAGCGAGGGATAGTTTTGTCTTGAAAAATGTGAGTGTCTCCCCAAGCTTGCTCGACATTATCTAGGCGTGAAAGGATGCCAGATGCATTCTGAAATGCTGAGACAAGATCGGCCATAAACTTTTATGCCTCAGTATTGACACCGCTTACCCACTTATCTCCTTCTCGTACAGCCCTCTTTATCTCTTCAAGCCCACTGATTGGCTCTCGTGGTAATTCGGACGGAAGCTCCACCACTGGATTCTCTTGAACGACTGGATGCGCCAAATGTTGCACATATTGGACCAGCGCCTTGTGCTCTTTCTTCAATCTCTTGTATTTTCCTTCCTTCTTCACCAGCCTGTCCTTCAATGCTTGGAATGAGCTTTCAGCTTCTTCGACCACTTGAACTCCGGAAGGACGTCCCAACTCAACTGTGGTGATTGTGTAATTTTCTGGCATGGCATCACCTAAACTATAATCTTCTCTTGGAACAGCAATGTGAAGGCTGCGTGAACCTGCCTCATTAGTTTCCATCCTTGTATACTTTCTTGCTCTTTTCCTTTTGGGCGACTTACTAGTCCTGTTCAGAAGCTCTTCCATCTCAACCGCTAGGTCCGCATCATCATCCTGGTCCCTCCTGATTGCCTGTGAAAGCCAATTGCGTTGAATATCATAAATGATGAGGGGCTGCTCCTCAGTTGCCTCCACTTCACGGACTTCTTCTCGAGCAACATTCCGTTGGGGCTCAATTATTTCAATGTCCTGATCGCCTTCTTCACGAGCTCCAACGTCTTCATCTCCGAAGGAATAGTCGAAGTGGGTGTCCGTATCCGTTTCTTCCCCTTCATCTGGTTTATTGGCACCCTCAGGATCATTGGCGCTTTGGGTATCCAACTCCCTTGGCATTGGTTGGTTAACTTCCCCAACCTCTGGCTCTTCGTTCCCTCGTGCCCTCTGATTTGCAAATAGTGAAACTTCGCGCACACTGGAGGAATGGGACACCAACTGAGTCGATGACGTGTCCTCCGATCCTTGAGGCTCTGGCTGAACAGGTTCCTCTTGCCGTGGTTGTGGCTCTTCTTGTGGTGGTTGCGGCTCCGAAGGTTGGGCAATCTGTTTCTTTCTCTTCGCCGACACTGGTGGCCTTTTGTCTCCCATGAGGTCGTATGTGAAAGCAACTGACCTCCTCCTTAATCTGTAAACACGTTCCTCCACCCAAGCCTTTGTGAAAGTCAAGACGGGGATTGACAAGGTGTCCAAATCCGTGATCTCTGGCTCGGCCCAATCTACTGGTGGAAACGAAGTGTTCTTTACTGCTTCATAATCCGGGTGGATTACCCTGGTATCTTCCTCAACTTGATCTGGCACTTGAATTACTTCGCATTCTCTAATCATCTTGAGTGGCAACCTTGAAAACGTTCTTTTCCTAATCTCGGCCTCACTTCCAGCATTTGCCCAAAAGTCTTCCAAGTGAGCCTTGTGCCTGTATTCTACACCTTGCACCGTCCCGATCTTTCCCTTAGGATCAAAATCTTGTCGGCTGGTATAAAGAGTTAACTTATAGAATTTCAATTCAGCCTCAGCCTCCTTGGCTGCCTGCAACGTGGGGCATTCTTCAAGTGAATTTCCCAACACAATGGGAAACTGCAGGCCTCCCTTCTTCTTTCGCCTTATGATTTTGTCGTAGGCCACCAATTGCCTAGACAACTCAAGTAGTATCATCCTGTTGGTAGGGTACCTAGGTAACTTGTAGACATATGAATCGTACCCTGGCAGCCTCAAATAGGTAAACTTCGGGAATTGGACGAACCAACACCCATATTCTTCTATCAGCATCTGTGCCTCTTCGGACATTCTCTGCTGCAACCTCTGCTGAAGAGTTCTTGTGATATACATAGTGAAGGCATCATTGACTCTCTGGAAGTCACCTGTGTGCGTAAGATGCAACTGTCTGCAGGACTGGTGAATCTTGAATTGATTGTATCCACAGCCAATTGGCTCCTGGTATGCCAGCCCTCTATACTTTGTCATTCGAGCAAGCATGTAAATAACATACGAGCTCATATAGAATGTCCTCGTTCTTTTCAAATTCCGGAACTGTTCATCAATATTGTCGCTTATCATCTTTGCCCAGTTCACTGTCTCCTTTCCTTCGAGCACCACACTGATGTAGAAGAACATCCAAGGTTCGAACACAAACGACTGTGGGCTGCCGTTAACTCTGCTGAGCAGCATAATGATATCGCAGTACTCTTGCTTCAGCTCTTCTGAGATTATCTGCTTTGGCAGCCTGGCAGCAGGAGGCTTTGGCTTTCTCATCCAAGTGGTGTTTATCCTTTTCATGCACTTGTCGAAGGACGTGGCGTACATCTTGTCAGCCTTTGCCTTGGATTTATATAACATATTTTCAGTAGCCAGTATCCCAAACGCCTCACCAATAGCATCAGGAGCGAAGTTGGCTAGTATCATACCATCTGGAGATACGATAGTCCGATCCTCCGGGCTGTAAAAGTTGGCACACTCTAGGATTAGCTCCGGACAACGAACCGCCGGCTGAAACCCTGCTGCTGCATACAATCCACTCTTGACAATGTTGCACGATGCTTCTGTAGGAAGATTGCCACCCTGCCCATACATTCTGCGCATGAAGGCCTCGAGATTGAAAGGCCCAAGGTTGGTGTCCGTCAGGTTTCCGAACTTCGACACGATCTTTGATTCTGGAATGAAGGACTTCTTTAGACCCTTGATAATCGCCTGCCTGGAGGCGTTCTCTTTGACAGCTTCGTTGTTTGCAGCCTTGGCGCCAGCCTTGCTAGTTCCAGCAACATCAGCCTTTCGTCCATCAGCCATCTGCAAAACAAAAAGCAACGTTACTCCTCCAACTTTTTAAAACGAAAATCGCGTGAGGTGGCGGGCGGATGGAGTTGGCTGCAAAAATAAACGTGAGTTAATAACTTCAGCATCAAACTTCAACTTCAAACTTCAACTTCAAACTTTCGAATTTCGACAACTTTGCAGCCAAAATAAATTTATCTCCAGCAATCTCAACCTCAGCATATGCGTTAAGTTTCAGCAACATTTAAATCATCGACTTCGGAAGTTATACATCAGCAACTTCGAATATTTAAAATCAGCAAGCTTGCCAGTTATAAATTACCAAGTTTCAAATCAGCTCTTCGACAGTTATACATCAGCAACTTCGAAGAGTTTAAATAAGTCCGAGAGTTTTAAACGAGCAAGTTCAAATCAGCAAGCCCCAACAATTTAAAATCAACTTTTCGAGAGTTATAAATCAGCAACTTCGAAAAGCAATCTCAAATCAGCACTTCGAAAATTATAAATCAGCAACTTCGAAGGCCTCAACAATTTTAAATCCAACTTGATTCTAACCTTTAGCAACTTCAGAAAATTTCAAGCTCAATCAATTTCGCATTCTAACAATTTCAACCTCCAGCATAAATAAACGATTTCAGCCTTTTCATCTTTCAACTTTCGAAAACATTTCGACTTTCAGCAAAATAAAAAAAAGTCTCAGCAACTTCGAATATTTACCTCAGCAACGTGGAGAAATAAAAATGCTTAACCCTTCAAACTTTATTTCGAATCGCAGCACTTCGCAACTCTGAATCTCAGCAACTTCAAGAAATCAACTTTCAGCAACTTCAATCTCTTGCAAAAATCGAACTTAACACTTCACACTTTCAGCAACTCTCAAATTAAATCTCACAACTCAATTCACCAGCATAAATTTCAACTTCGAATCTTGTGAGATGAGAATGAAAATCCTCAGAATTTTATAGCCAAAAGCCGGTGCTAATTTTAGCAGATGCCTTTTATTCCCTTCATCATGACTGACGCGTTTTCTAAATTTAAAAGGGAATATTCCAATCGTCTGGCAGTTGTTATGACAATTTGCTATTTAGGGAGATTCTTTCCTCGATTTAAATTTAAAATTCCCTCCCGACTGCCAATAATCTCGAAAAATCATTTTTGCTCCGATTTGAAATATTCTTCAACTATCTTTTTAAAATGGCATTTTAATTTATTAAAATTTTAATTTAAGTGCCATTTTAAATTATTTCTCCAACACACTTAAAAATTCGATGTCAACCGTCAAAACTGGCTAGGCATAATTTTATGTTCCATCCGTAATTAACTCCGAAATAAATTCCACATAATTAAATCGTCCGAAATTTTAAAATTTCATGGGTTAAAATTAAAGGGGGAATTTAAATATTGACTTAGGAAAATAATTAAATTAATTAAATTAATTAATTTCTCCGTCTTTAGGCAAAATTTAAAAAAATTTAATTGCTTGGAGAAATTATTATATCTTCCAACGCCTTAATTTTTCACCTTGATTTCTTAAACGCCTTGGTCAATTATTAAATCACTCTTTCTTTGAGGCATATATAGGCTAAGCTTTTATTTCGTATTTCAGTTCCATTTCTAGCTTAGGCGCATTGGATATCTCACACTTCTAGGTAGGCTCTTTCAATTTAATCAAGGTGCCTTTAAAACATTTTCCGGCTTCCAAAGGGTGTAGTTCATGCATTTCCCATTCTCTAGGCGCACTCAAGGGGGGGGGTTCTAACCTTAAATTTATTTCCTTGAATAAATTTCAAATCATCTCCATGTTAAGGCGCATATGGGGTAGGTAGCTTGAAGTTTATACACCATAAAATAAATTCAAGTTTGTCTCCAAGAGAAAGCGCATTTTACTCTTCAAGCTTTGAATTTCCAACATTCTCCTAGCAAGGGCGCACTTGGAGTCTTATACTTTTAAATTCTCAACACTTACGCGTTTTCTTGCTTCTTCTCAAAATCAAGGCGCATATGATGGTCCTTAAGATATTAAATTTCCCCTCTTACTTTGATTTTGATGCCTTAAAGAAATTTCAAATCTTTCCCTTCCAGCTGGGCGCACATAAGAATCTAACTTTCAGTTTGCCTGCCTTGGAAATATTTTTCAAAACTCCCCCCTTTCTCATCAAGGCGCATTTGAGAGTAGTAACTTTCAGTTTTGAATTACACGCATTAGAATCCATCCAATCTCAACCATTGAGTTAGGCACACATGGGCCCTCCTCTCTCCCTGGGCGCAAATGAGGTAGGGAGCTTCTACTTTTGTTGCCTTAGAAAATTTACCAATTCCACTCCATAAGCTGGGCGCATTTGGCACTATATGCTTTCATTTCTTTACTTTAGAAAATTTCCTAGCCCACATATTATTCTCTTCTTACTTGTGCGCCTTATAAAATTTTCTTAACTCATCTCAAAGCTAGCGCATTTAACCCCTGGAGCCTTCACTTTTGAGACTTAGAATATTTTTCTCATCTTCTCCTTCAAGGCGCAAACTATAGGGTCAACTTTCACTTTAGCAATTAGCAATTTCTAAGTTCACTTTGGGCGCATTTGTCCTGGGAAGCATTCAGTTTGGGGCACATTTAGCATAGCCTACTTTTAGTTCTAATTCCCACGCTTTAGCCAAATTTTTCATCCAACATCAAGGGCACATTTTAGCCTTGCAACTTTCATTCTCAATGCCTTAGTGAAATTTTAGCTATTCCCTTCCAAGCACATTTGACACTGGCAACTTTTAATCTTATCATTAAGGTGAGACTTCTAAGTCCCCAAAGAGGGGCGCTAATAGACCCATGAGCTTTCAATTTTAGCGACTTAGATTATTTCAAACTTCTAACCTTGGTGGGCACAGATCACTTGTTAAGCTTCCAATTTATCATGGGCGCATTTTAATGGGTCAACATCCAATTCCAACATCTTTATACACTTAGGCGCATTCTACTTGTCAAGCTTCCAGTTTGTGCCATGGGCGCATTTGAACCCTGCTACTTCCAATTTCGACACTCAGGAAAATTTCACTTTCAGCATCTTTGAAGAGGGGCGCATTTTGATGGGTCAACATCCAATTCCAACATCTTTATACACTTAGGCGCATCTGACCCTTGGAGGTTCCAATTTAAAAGTCTTTGAAGAATTTTCAACCTCCTAGGCGCATTTAGCTAGTAGAGCTTCCAACTTCCCAAACTCAGTCAATTTTCTGCCTCTCTTCAGCTTCTCAAGGTGGACTTCAAATTTTATTCGTTTTAGTGAATTTTATGCTCACTGCCAGATTTAAGTTGATTTTCCTCTGGTCAACCCTAATTCGCCCTGAGTTTCTATTTTTAGAAAGTTCTCTGAATTTTGTGCCGTCAACTGAATTTTGACCTTGGAAAGCCTGATTTTCGCCCTGCTCATGAACTTCAACTGATTTGTGCCATTGACGTCCGAAGTCCGTTTATACCTGCTATTTTTAGCAACCTGCTAAAAATAGAAACTACTCAGAAAGTCTCCAAATTTCATGTGTTGAACGCCTGAAACATGGTGATCGTGACTGGATGTTGTTCTTGAGGGACTATCCTGTTCTGTCCTTGATTCTAGGAAACCCTAGTTTCTTGCTAAAAATAGCAATTATCTGATTCTTCATTCTCTGCAATTCTGTTTGTCTCGAAATTTGTGCCAAAGATTCTTTATCACATGTTTGACTTGTATCCGCTGAGATTTGATGCTGACCTGCCAATTATAGCCGCTTCCGAGGTGGCTTACTATTTATAGTAAGTGCTTGTTTCTGAGATTTCCTTAGCTCTGTTTGTCTTGAAATTTGGACAGTGCACTCCTTGTTGGTGAATTTGCCTATTTGTGCTGACGTCGAGATCAACTTTCTATTTATAGCTTGAGTCTGGAACACCTTACTAAAAATAGCAAGTTCTCCGATTACCTTCAAATTTTGCCAGCAGACTCCCTGGAAGATGTTGATTGTGGTGGATACTTCCGTTTTAGGGCACTTTGTCGTTTAACTCCTCATTTTTAGCGTTCAAGCTGAAAACCCTAATTTTCTGCATGTCCCTCAGATGAGCTCCGTTTGATCCCGTTTTAGTTGCATGACGATCAGTTTGCAGTTTTGAAGTGCCGAGCTGCTGCCCAAGTGGTACCTGCTATAAAAAAATAAAAGTGGCCGAAAAAGTGACCATCCGGTTGCTGGATGATTTTGCCGGTCACACTGCCCGAAAAATCTCAAAAAACCCAGAAAAACCCAGAAAAATGTCCAACATGCGAGCACTGGCTAAAAATAGCAAGTCTCTGAAAAGTGATTGGTTCCATTTGCATGTTACACCAACGTGAAGCTCTTGGAAAACCCAGAACGAATATGCCGACATGCGCTGAAGAAGTCTGCATGCAAACCCTAACATCGGCCTTCGAAGGCTGAACGCTGAAAGTTGTCATCCTGCTTTGCATGTCATATCACTGCGGAGGTCTTGAAAAACCCAGAAAGAATCTCCGGACATGCATCAGAAAATATAACCTATAGACCTTGAAATCTGCTCTGGAAGCTGGACTGCTAAAAATAGCAAGTCGTCTGTTTTTGCTCAAATTTTGTCAGAAATGAACTTGAAGTGTTCGGAATGCAATGAAGCTGTCAAAATGTGAAAATCCCGAGAAGATCAACCCTAAACTGACACTTACTAAAAATAGAAAGTTGGCAGAACTCGGTGAAAATTTAGGGGTTAGTTGCTGAAAGCGTGGTGATAGCATTGCTATGCTCGAAAGCTGACCAACCGACTCAGTTTGACCCTGAAGTGACCTAAAGATATGAAACCCTAATTTTAGCACTTGGTCAAATTTTCGATTTAAGCTCACAAACGGGAGCGTCCCCCGGAAAGCAGATAACGGAAAAAAAGCAGAACGAGAGAGAAAGACAAAAACCAAAGCCAAAAGACCAGAATGGAGCAAAAAATTTAGGGGTCCCCATTTTGAATGGGGCGATGTGTGAAAAGGTCACAACATCTGGCGACTCCACGGGAAAGTGTTGAAAAACACTTTAAGAATTGAACCTTGATTAAATCCTCCTCAAACCATCATACGGAAAAGACACTTACTCAAAAGGGGAGAAGAATCCGATATTGGATCAGAACACTTTCATCCAAGACCCTGTGAGTGTGTGCATTCATTCCATCTCTAAACCATCTCGACTTCCAGAATTGGCCATCGCAAGTTATATGAGTATCTTGACTTCAAAAGCATCCTGGACATTGCCTCGCTGCCAGTCAGGCGTCCATAGCCCCGACGAGGTTGTCGCTACAATTCTCACGAATATTGCTCCACTGCCGGCCGGGCGTCCATAGCCCCGGTGGAGTTACTCGCATGTTCCCAAAACCAATATTTCATAATATTTCTTTCTATTTTTCGTTTCTCATTTTTTTGTTTTTCAGATATTTCTTTTAAGCACTTTTTCTTTCTCTTTTCTTTTGATTTCTCCGTCAATTCCTCGATTGGCTGAGGCAATGAAGCCTCCAATGGGTTTGAGAATTGTAGTGGCGCTGAAGCAAGATGTAAAATTTTCACCTGCTAAGACCTTTCCTAAGTAACCGATATGACCCAGAATGGAAATAGGTAAGATTTTTAGGATCTTTGGACTCGTGTGTTGAGACACAATAACGGGTTAACCTCCCGAGACGAGTTCTAAAGTTAAAAATTCGTGAAAAATCAAACGCACAATAACGGGGTAACCTCCCGAGACGAGTTTTATTTTTCACGAATTTTTAACTTTAGAACGTTCGTTCTTGAGTTACTAATTTTCTCAAGTGAAAACTCTTTGTATGATCAAGTAGAAGTTGAATTTTCGCGAATCTGATGTTCTGGGTTGTCTTAGAATCCTTTTCTAGACAAAACCCATATCATGGATTTTTTTCGCTGAAAATAATTCTTTGAAAGGCTATTTTTAACTCTCGCAGGCTATTTTTAGCTTCCAGAAATCTTGTCAGAATATAGTCAAGTTCACAGTCAACAGGCGAGTTTTCCAAAATGCAGTTCACTCAGCTCGAATACAGGACCAAAACCGTCCTTACTCATGATTTTCTCAGGTTGGTTGAGACAGACCTTCACAAAGTATTGCCAGAAGCAGTGCTAGATCCAGTTAAGATCAGAAGTTCAATAATTCAAAATATTGAGCAATCTGGCTTATTAGAGGCCGCTTCCATACCTATCTTCGTTCACTGTTATTGAATTCGTGATGGCTTGCATTAAGCATTACAATTCTACTACTCGTGAGATAGTGTCGGTTGACGGACGGTCATTTGCGTCTCAAACCTTTGGACATCAAAAGGAGTTTTGGCATTCCTCAACACCAAAACAGCCTAGTCGTTTCTATGGAGCAGCGGCGAAGGCATTTGATGCTGATGTGGACAAGTGTCAGAAGAAGATGGCAGAAAGATGGTTAAAATAAGCAAAGAACAGATTGCAAACAATCGTGATGAATACAAAGATGAGTATATTCTAATCACACTCCTGAATCGTCTCAGGTCAAGCACATGCAAATGTTTTCAAGCCTTGGATGTATTACATTATTGGTCGTATCATTTCTGGGCAGAGCATTATGACTGGGCATCCTTCATCAGCCGTATTCCCACAAGCAAATCACGGTTTCCTAGTTGCCCATGAGTTTCACATGTGTTCATATCTCGTGTACTTGATCGCTTATTAGGGTCAGTTCCGAGGGCTAAACACCGCGGGCATTCTCAGTGTTCAGAAAGTCTACCAGTATTATGATCAGCTTGAGTTCACTAGAGCTGAATGTCATTTCAAGCGTGTTCACGAGGTTTTCTTGACCTATACAGTGAGGAAATTTGGACTGGAATTGCACATTCGTATCTCGGCAGTTGCTAGGGCAGCGATGGATGCATGGGCAGATTGGTTTATTCAGTTCCCAACATACACCTACATCCGAGTGTACGGCTTTACAGGAAATCCAGCTATGCTTCCACGTTATCCTTCAGATAAGACAGTTTTTTAGGAGTTCCTAAGATAGATGCATGATGTTCATCGTCTTCTACGCCGCAGGCACAGATCATCTCTCAACTTTCCTTTTCAGTTTGGAATGTATTGGTTCAAGTCGGCAATTGATAGTAAAATTGCAGGGCAAGAGCTTGAGAAATATCATCTTAAGTATCTTGTTGAAGCACGTGCCTATGATCTTTCAGGTCATTATACAGCTCGCCTTGCTGGAGGTACATATCATGAGCCTTCTATGGAGGATTACTGGGCAAATTGCGCAGATGACTTCGAGGTTCGCAGACGTAGTTACGGCCGCTTCTCTCTCTCACAGATTTCTGTTTTCTTGTCAAAAGATGTGGGAGGTTTATCAGATGACGAGGGAGAGGTTCTTCCTCAGTTTTTCAGAGAACAGGTCGATACACAACCGTTGCCAGCAGTTGATTGGTACGCCAAGGAATACGCAACGGTCAAAGAGAGGTCAAGTAGAGTTATCCAGAACAGTATACTTTACCTCGACAGCAAGAAGAAAAGGAGGGTAAGTGTTCCCAGAGCAGAGCCGCCAGTAGTGGTGAATCCTTCATTACCTTCCTCGTTAAAACCTAACAAAAAGAAGAGGAGTAATCCTCCCAAGAAAGTACAAGTGCCAAACAATTCAAAAGGCAAGGCGCTTTCCATTCTTACACACACGGAGCCTGATAGACATCCGGTCACAGAGCCAGTTCAGAGATCAGTTCAGAGTCCGCCAGTGCCTGAGGTCTAGCCTCAAGTTCCTACATTAGTTCCAGAGCCGTCACCAGTCCCAATTCACATTGAATTGGATTTAGACTCTCCACCTCGTAGTGAGGCCTCTACATGTTCACTCTCATCAGTACCTCCTGTTGCTAGTACTGACCCTTCTAGTACCATTAGCCAAGATCAATCTTGGATCGAAGCTCAGCTTGGAAAGAAGAGGAGGCAGCCATCCTATGTTCTCAATCATTTTGATTTTGACGACATTTACCAGGATGCGCCAGACAAGAGAGTTAAGAACATGGTTCACGTAGAGAGAAACACTGATATGGAGATTGTCTTCGAGACTGCCGTACCTCCACAGGGAAAGAACTTGGCTGAGTTGGAATCTTAGGACTTCGAGGTTATCACAGTTAACCTTGGTCGTAGCACACGTCAGACTTAGGTTGATCTCCTACAAGTTGCTACAGACAGTGCCAGGGATAGAATACTAAAGGACAGAGAGGATAAGGCAGCCCTCAAGGCTGAAATCAGACAGCTTTGTCAGTATATTTCTAGCGTTGTGCATAGACCCGATGCCATTAACACACTTCCGCCGATGCTTGAGCCTCCAGCAGAGCAAAGTCAACTCAATCACTTAGTTGCATATGGCAAGCGTTTGGATGAGTGGGAGGAGGAGTTCGTTGCTAGAGGCCGTGCTATGCTTACAGAGTTATATCAGTTGCGGTACAATGCACAAGAGTTCCGTCTTCGTCTTCAGGATGAGGAACGAGATATGGCTATTAACAAACCCAGAGATGAGATTATGATTGCTCACCTGAGTATGGCGTATGATGCGGTCATAGACGCAGAGGACAGAGAAGCTATCTACTCTTGGAAAACACAATTGGTTTTCAAGGTAAAGATAGAAGACACTTTGGCATCAGAATTGACTAAGAGTAGAGAGCACGTCACTAGTGCACTCCGGTTTGTGAGGACTCTAGTATCTCGCTTGTGCGTTACGATCGAGGGTGGTGCCTACGTTGAGCTTCAAGCGTTGATCGAGCTCGAGGCACTCATTCATACCATTTTTTGGGAGACCGTTGGCTGTAAGATTACTCGCTACAGTCATGTCGGCATTATTCGATGAGGCAGGAAGCGAGAGGAACTTCGTCTGAATTTGGTGGTGAGGACATGCTGCATCGATATAGCATTCTTCGACAGAGTCTCATAGCTCTAGATAGTGATACAGTCAACAATCTCGTTGAGGGATTGATTGCTCGAGATCACACATAGTAAACTTCAGTTCCCACCTCTCAGGATAGACATTACACACACGAGTTGAACTTGGTGTTACCCTTTCAAGTTAACTCAATGTTGTCATTACATGCATATCTATTATGAGATCAGCTTTACACACTTGGAGTTTTATTTTAGGGTTTTACGTTAACTAATGGTTGTCTTCCAGTTAACTCGCTTTCAATAAGGACGTGCATGCTGCACAATTGCCCATTTTTAGATTAGATTTTTCGGTTAATCGATGGTAGCTTTCCGGTTAAGCTGTATAGTTTACTTCATTAGGGTTTGGCAGCAAATCTTGCATGCATTGCAAGAAGCTGTAGATGACTCAAGGTGATTTTAGGGTTCCCTACACCTTGATGTATATAAATAAGAGCTTTTGCTCATTTGTAAATAACTTTTGCTTGAGAGAGAGAAATATATGCTGCGCCTACCTTGCCCTCAATATTGCTCTTTTGGTATTTGTTCATGTGTCTTCGCTATTACGATTAATTGTTATGCCACATAGGGTTTCAAAAGATTGTAATGGTGGATTCTTTCCATAGTTTAGATAAATCTGTTTTGAACATCTTTACCATTGTAATCAATTGTTATGCCACATAGGGTTTCAAGAGATTGTGATGATAAATCTGTTTTGTGAATCTTTACCATTGTGATCAATCGTTATGCCACATAGGGTTTCGAGAAATTACGGTGATAAATCTGTTTTGTGAATCTTTATTATTACAATCAAGGGTTATGCCACATAGGGTTTCTTTAGATTGTGGTGATAAATCTGTTTTGTTAAGTCTTTACTATTTTCATCGAGTGTTATGCCACATAGGGTTTCATAAGATTGTCATGGTAAATGCTTAAATCTGTTTTGTGCCCAATAAACTTATTCAGGTTGAGATAATAGTCGCGCCACCTTGCCTTCAAGTAGAGAATCTGAATTCGTTTATCGTCAGATAGTCAAACCTTGCTCCGTTTCCTCATGCTCTGTTTTCCTGAGGAGATTGGATAGATTAAGTGTAGTTGTAGTTAGTGGATCTGCAAAACCAGAAAATACTCAGCTGCAACGTATAAGTTCTTTCAAGAAAGCCTTGTGCCTCTACAGCTGAAACAAAAAGACAGGACATATTTTAGCTTATTTCCCTTTGCAAGTATTTTTGTCAAAGCACAACGAGGCAGCTTCTATAATGTCCCCATTTTTGGCGAGCATCAGAGTCCGTAAGAATTAGCCTATTATGCGACCCTCGTAGGCTGATGGGATGGATAAAGGGTCTTGTTGGGGCTTGGCTCAGCTTCAGTTGGCAGTATTTGATCAGTTGGCTTTCGTTCGGGCTCGTTCGGACGCTTCTAGCCTGAGTTGCTATTTTTAGCAGTATTCAGCACTCAGCGTGTGACCCCTGCTATGTTTAGTAGTATGGATTGATAGCATTCAGAATCACTTCCTCAGTCGACAGCTTCAGACGGCTCGAGCATTGGGTGAATATTGAGAGAAATATTAAGATGTAATTGATTTAATTAAATATTAATTGTGGAAGCGTTATAATATGAAGTTATAATATTTTATTATAACTTAAGTGATTTGGCTGAAGGGGTCGCCCATCATGAAAGGGGGCCAATTTTTAATTATATTTTATAATTAAAAATTTGAGTTGAACTATTGAAATATTAAAAGAATAAAAAGTTCGAATTTTTAATGATTCCCTATTTTTGAGGAAATTGCACTTTTCAGTGTATTAAGCATTTTTCATTGGGAATCGAGCCATTATGTGATTATTGATGATTGAAAATTGATCAAGTTTGGGCTGAGCAAGAAGCTTTAGGGTTTCAGTCTCGAATTCATTGGGGAACGAGCCATCTCCATTGAAAGCAGTTCAGAGGCTGTGAAATATCATCCGATTTATTGCCAGCAGAGGGATTTCTTCATCCAGAAGAAATTACAGAGCTTCACAGTGAATCATACTTCAGGGGTTTTTAGTTGTTTCATTCATCCAGAAGAATTCTCATACCAAGGCGCCAATTTCAATAAGATCTGGAAGTTCAGAGAAGAGCCGTACTTTTAATTGTTATTTGCTGCTGCCTAAAAAGGCCGTACTGTTGTACCTGGCCGTACCACCATCAAAAGGGCACACCATCAAGATTAAGGAAAACGCCTTCCCTCTCTTCAGTCTGCCATCACCAGTCAAGACGCCTACATTTCTGGCATATCTTTGCATCATCAGAAGGTGGGAGAAGATCCAGTTCTTTGCAGCCGTACCAAATCAGTTCATCTACAGCTTGCTGCGATTTCCAGGTTCTTTTAATTAAAATATTGTTGCCTTTCTCCTGCATGTATTTGGATCGACATTGTAATCATTCCAGAGGGTTGAATAAAAGTCTGGCATCCACATTTTGAATAAATTCTATAGTTTTTAGTGAAGAAAGATTTTATTTAGATTTTATATCATTTATTTGCAAAATCGCCATTTTTCATTTTTATGCAAAAACGTCTAAAAAACGAAAACTTCAGAGAATACAAACAAAACAGTCAGAATTGAGAAACGGAGGAAACAAGGGTTTCTACAGCTTCCCCTCCTAATTTGAAGAGCACTCATTGCGTAGTGTACATAGCCTGTTCATAACAACTTTTACTCCAGAGGTGTTAGTTGTTACGCCAACATATCGGATATCAATTATCATTTCATGGTATTAGAGCAAAAAAATACTGCAAAAAAAAAAATTGCTGGTTTGAAGAATTTCATGGCCGTAGGGTTTGTTTCATTTTTTCTACGATTTGTTTGTCTAGACTTTTTAACAATTTTTTTTTGAAAAATTGTGCTATTGTTTTTGATGGATTTTTATGAGAAAAATTCGTGAAGCTGTTCTGTTTGTGAAGCTGCAAATTTTTTGAAGATTTTTTTTTTTGAAAAGAAAATCTTGCCTTTTCTGCCACCTAGGGTCCTCAGGCGAAGTCTGATTTTTTGTTGATTTTTGGACAAAATCTTGAGTTTCTAAGCGTCTGTTTGATTGACGATTTTTTAAAAATCGTGGTACCAGTTGATTACCTTGTGTTTGTGCCAGCTGATTACCGAATTTTACCTCATTTTTTGTGCTTTTGGAAAACGGGAGGGATGGCGTTTTTTACCAACATCATGTGGGAAAGTAGTCAAAGGTTGAATGGGAAAAGTTATAATACTTCGAAGCAGAAGATGCTCACTATCTTTGAGTGTTAGTGTTTAGATTTGTTCTTGTTGGGAATAGGATGCCATTTAATTGGAATCCTAAACATATTTCATGTATTTCCTAAGTCCTTGGAAAGTGTTCCCCAACACTAGGATTAGAAAGAGATTAAATTTGAATGAAATGAACATGTAAATTGACATTTGTGATTATTTATAAATGATAGGAAGATGTGGGGACGTCCAAGAAGAGCTCCTACAAGATAGGAGCACATGGGGCGCTCGCATGGAAGGTGGAACCCACCTTGCTTCAGTTAACTGTTTGGAGGATTGATAACACTTCAGTAATGCATGTTTTGATCCTACAAATTAGGGATTGATATTTACATGAGTGGAGTGGCGCTATCAGTTCAGTATCAGTTTAGTTCAGTTATGGTTCAGTTATCTTTAGTTGCATGTAGTTATTTTGAGTTGAATGCTAGTTGACTTGAGTTGACTGGAGTTGCATGACTAATGAGTTTAGTTGCATGACAGATAACAGGTGGATACTTTTAGTTTAGTGGGGATGATCAATCATGCATAATGTTTGCATGAATTGGTGGGGAGATATGTTTCGGTTAACTAAGATTGACTTGGGACCACCTTGGGTCCCCAAGTTGGCATCTTTCAGTTAACACCTTTTGCATGAGAAGATATTTACAAGGCTTGGTCAAGTGGGCCTTTTCTTGGGCGCCACCTTTGAGGTGAAGTTTGCATGATATCTTCTTGAACAAAGTTTAGTTAAGTGTTAAGTTCGGGGTGCCTAAATTGAGGAAGACTTTGGTTTGACTTCAGATTACATTGTGGAACTCTACTTGCCCAATCTAGGCATAGATTTTTGTGAGGAACTTTATGCTCTTGTATTGTACAACTCTTATGAGTTTACATGCTCATTTTATTGTCTATTAGTTGCAACAAGTGTATGAGAGTTCCATGAGAGTTTATTGCAGGTTGTGAAGAAGAATTGTTGAAGGCAAGGAAGCATATCAATCAAAGATTGATACAGTATTATTGTAATCTTGTTCTAAGGTTAAATAATACAAGCATTATTGATTTTGGTGGAGTTTTTTCCTGAAAGGGCTTCTCTACGTATATGCTATGTCACTTCTATCTCCTTATCTCATTCTTCTACAATCTTCTGTCTATTTCTATAATTGGTAAAATCGATCTAAAGAAATTAATCTTACACAAAGAATTGTGACAAAGAACACTTAATGAGATCTACAGTCTCATAGTTTTACAAGTTTCAAGCTACAATATTACCTTCATTTTCAACATTTGGTATCAGAGCTAATGGTTGGTTAGGGTTTGGGACACCTTTCTCTTAAAAGTTTGAAGGTTTTTGGCTATAGTTGGAGCTTTTACTCTGGTGTTATTGCAGATTTGTAAAAGAAGTGTGTTACAATGAGTTCTACTTTGCGGCTAGATTTTGAAAGATTCAATGCATCTAGTTATGAGATGTGGAAACTAAAATTGGAGGATCTCCTTGAAGAGAGAGATTAGTGGTTAGCTATTTGTAATGAGACAAAGCCATCTACAACGATGTCAGGTGAGGATTGGGCTAAGCTTGATAAGAAGGCAAGAGGGACAATAAGGTTATGTCTTGCTGATGCTGTTCTCTTGAATGTTTTAGTTGAAACTACCGCATATAAATTGTGGAAGAGGATAGGTGATATCTATCAAACCAAAAGTCTTACTAATAAGTTGTATTTGAAAAGACATTTGTATTCTTTAAAGATGGAAGATGGTGATTTTGTTGCACATCGTTTAAATTCTTTCAATTTGATTCTAAGTTAGTTAGTAACTGTAGATGTAAAGCTAGAAGATGAAGATAAAAGCATTTTGTTACTTTGTTCTTTACCAGAGTCTTGGGAAAATCTAATTGTTGCTATCAGTGGTAGTGCTGTAGATTGTAAGATGGACAATATAATTCTTACTCTCTTATCAGAGGAGATGAGGAGGAAGTCTAAAATGGGATCCCAAGATGCCTTGTTTGTAAGAGGTAGGCCTAAGGAAAAGGAACTAAGGGAGACAAGAAAGGAATGGGTAAGTCCAAAGGACAGTCTAAAATCCCTCGTAAGAGTAAGGTAAAGTGTTGGAATTGTGAGACATGTAAAGAAGGATTGTAAGAACAAGAAAAAGAGTTCTAATGCTTCTACAGAGAAATCCTCGGATGACGGTAATGATGCATTGATCATTTCATGTAAAACTGTTAGTGATGGCTCTTGGCTTATTGATTTAGGTTGCTCCTATCATATGACTCCTAACAAGGAGTGGTTCACTAAGTATACTGTATATGATGGAGGGAATGTCTTCTTTGGAGATAATAACACAACAAAGATTGTGGGCAAAGGAGAGGTAAAGTTGTGTTTCAATGATGGTAGGGTTAAGTCCCTTAATGATGTTTTACATATTCCAGGACTTGATAGAAATCTATTTTCTGTATCTAAGTTCAATGATTCTGGAATGCATGTGACATTTGACAAAGGTAGTTGCAGATTGGTGAAAGGGAATATGGTGGTTGCTAAAGGAGCTCAGATTGGGACTTTGTTTAAGCTTAATACCTCCAATTTGAATAAATCAGCAAATGTAACTGAAGCTGAAAATACATGTATGTTGTGACACCACAGATTGGGCCACATTGTTGAAAAAGGTCTTAGGAACATTCTTAATAAGAAATTGGTTCATGGTATTCCTGATTATAATATTGGCAAAAATGATTTTTGTGAGCATTGTGTGTTTGGAAAGCAATCTAGATCTTCATTTCCATTCCTAATGGAACAAATAAAGCTAAAGGATTTTAAGAGATTATTCATTTAGATGTTATGAGTTATGTGGATATTGACTCTATTGGAAAATTTAGATATTATGTCACATTTATTGATATGTCTCAAGATACACTTGGATCTATTTTATGCATAACAAATCTGATGTGTTCAATAAGTTTAGAGAATTTAAGGCTTTAGTTGAGAAACAATTAGATCATAAGATAAAAGTGTTGAGATCAGATAATGGTGGTGAATATGTTTTAAGGAATTTGATGATTATTGTAAGCATGCAGGAATTGTGAGACAAAAAGCTACTCCATATACACGAAGTTAAGTTTAGACATGGGTCCTAAATCTGATTTTGATCATGAGGAAATGTCTGAAATTCCATATGCTAGTGCAATTGGTAGTTTGATGTACAATGGTCTGTACAAGACCAGATATAGCCCAAGTAGTGGGAGTTCTAAGTAGGTTTATGTCTAACCCTGGTAAAGAACATTGGACTTATGTTAAGAGGGTGTTTAGATATTTATGAGGTACTTCTAATTATTGTTTGGTTTATCATGGTGCTAATGATATTGATATTATGCACAGATTATTGGACATACAGGGTTTTGTTGAATTAGATTGGGCAGGAGACCTGGACAGTCGGAGGTCGACAAGTGGCTATGTGTTTACTTTGTTTGGAGCTGTGGTTAGTTGGATGAGTAAGAGGCAACCCACAATTGCTTTGTCCACCATAGAAGCAGAGTACATGGCTGCTACACATGCCTCTAAAGAGGCAGTTTGGTTACAGAGACTTGGGAAAGGTATTGGTTTTAATTGCAAGCAAATTAGACTTGAATGCGATAGTCAGAGTGCTATTGTTTTAGCCAAAAATCCTATGTATCATGCTTGTACTAAGCATGTTGATGTTCAATATCACTTTGTGCGAGAAATGGTTTAGAGTGGGAGGGTATTGATTGAGAAAGTTGACACTTTGATCAATGCTGTAGATTATCTTACGAAACTAGTTCCTACAGATAAGTTCTCTTGGCCCAGGAAGGCCATTGGCCTTGAGTCCTGTACTCGATTTATATTAATGATTCCTTGTTTAGAATAATTGCAATGTATAATGCCAAGTGGGAGAATGTTGAGAATAGGATGCCATTTAATTGCAATCCTAAACATATTTCATACATCTCCTAATTCCTTGGAAAGTGTTCCCCAACACTAGGATTAGAAAGAGATTAAATTCGAATGAAATGAACATGTAAATTGACATTTGTAATTATTCCTAAATGATAGGAACAGGTGTGGATGTCCAAGAAGAGCTCCTACAAGATAGGAGCACATGGGGCACCCAAATAGAAGGTGGAACCCACCTTGCTTTAGTTAGCTGTTTGGAGGATTGATAACACTTTAGTAATGCATGTTTTGATCCTACAAATTAGGGATTGATATTTACATGAGTGGAGTGGCACTATCAATTCAGTATCATGAAGGCCGACTAGCGTTGAACTAAAGGAAAATAGCTTCCGAAGCTATAAAACACTAACACTCCATCTTAGCTAGGGAGGTATTTTCTAGATATCGTTGTTATGGAGTCTCTCAACATGATGCTCATAATGTCTGCACCCACATCTCAGTCTCAGAAATGTACAAGAGTTCATCACGGAGTCTCTCAACTTGACGTCGTCATGGAGTCTCTCAACATGATGTCCCATCTTAGTTTCAGAGATGAACAAGGGCTTGCACCTCATATTTCTCCGTCTCAGAGAAATATACACTACAGGGGATTTCACCTCATATTTCTCCATCTCAGAGAAATATACACTACAAGGGCTTTCACCTCATATTTCTCCATCTCAGAGAAATATACACTACAACAAGTCTTCATGATGATGTGATTTCGTTTGAAGCTCCTAGTGTCGACATCAACCTCCTGACCTCCTCATCCAAGGTTGCCTTTGTTGGTTTGTAAGATTCCCTTTGAATGTTAATTCCTCCTCTTCGAAGAAACTGATCGACTTTAGAATAAGAAACCTTCTGAATCGACTTTAGAGCTTGGCTCCTTCTGAGATGTCCTTGTGTCAATTTCCGCAGTAGAAACATGTTGTGTAGGCCTTAATTTGCAATCTCGAGCAAAGTGACTATACTTGTCACACCTGAAACATTGAATGTGAGAGAGATCCTTCTTCTTCTTCAGTTTTGGGGCAAAATCTGATTCTCTGTCTCTATTCCTCTTTCTTCCTTTGCCTCTTTCTCTAGAAGTATGTGTAGCAAGAACTTGATTTTCTACATCATGATAGTTTCACCCAATTCCTCTTGCTGCTATATTGGACTCTTCTTGAATACAATCAGCTTGAAAACGATCAAACTTGGGCAACTTGGATCTCCCACTGATGCTTTGAATAAAGGGTTCCCAAGATTAGGGAAGGCCACTTAGTGCCAACATAGTCTGCAACTATATCCCCAATAGTGCTCAACTGATTTCTTAAATTAACAATCTTCATAAAGAATGAGATGACTGAAGCATCTTTATCCATTTTTACATGGTGAAGCTGTTGTCTCAAAGCAAGGGCTCTGCTGGTATTGTTGATCTCATACAATCCTTTTAGAGTATTAAACGTTTCTTTAGCTGTCTTCAACTTGGAGATGATCGGTACAAGGTGATTCATCACATAGTCTATCATGATATTTCTAGCTTTCGTGCCATTTTTCTTCCACTGGATTTTCTTAGTATCATCAGAAGGCTCAGGCATTTCACTTTCCACGAAATCAAGAAGATCATTCTCCTCTAATGCAATGAGTACCCTGGGTTTGCAAGAGTTGAAGTTAGAAGCTCCATCAAGCCTATCTTCTACCTTGACACCGTTCACCATCTTTTTCCGCACAAATTCACCTTCAAAGATCTGCCCTTAGGTTTGTAATAATTTGCAACCTCAGATCTGCAATACTTCAAGATCTGCCCTAGATGAAAAGTTGACTTGATTGCTTAAACAAATATGATCAGATCTTTTCTTAGCATGTTAGTTTTAGGATTGGAAATGAAAGCAATAAGAAAATGCAACACATAAGACAATGAACACAACAAGATACCCTAGGAAAACCCTCCTACTCAAGCGAGAAAAACCCAACAAGAAATGATTTCTCTTATATGTATATCAAATGAATAAGTGTAGAAATCTGCTTACAACTCAGGCCTTACTCAAGGCCGAATTAGTACAATGAATAAAAGCACCTCTCTTTGATGCAAATATACAAATGAATGTGATTGTCCTTGAGATCGGACTGCTGCTACTAAATGATTTGCTGCTACAAAATGATCTACTGCTACAAGTGCAGCTTCTTTTTAAATGAGCGAATTGGAATGAATGACCTTCTTCTTTGGAAACTGATCTGCTGCTTAGTGTTGTGACCTTTTTCACACATCACCCCATTCAAATGGGGACCCCTAAATTTTGCTCCATTCTGGTCATTTTGGCTTTGGTTTTTGTGTGTGTCTCTCTCTCCGTCTGTCTCTTTTCTATGGTCTGCTTCCTGGGGACGCTCCCGTCTGCAAGCTTCAACATGAATTTGGCCAAGTCTGAAATTAGGGTTTGAGTCTTTCCAGCCAATTTGAAGTCAAACGAGGTGAATAACTTGAAATTTGAGCTTAACGTTCTTGTCAGTATGCTTCCAGCAGGCTTCCAGCCAGTTTTCATCGAATTCTGAGGTACTTACTATTTTTAGTAAGTGTGCAATTCGGGGCAATCTATCAGCTATTTTGAGATTCCGATCATCACACTGCATTCAGAGTATATCAGACTGCTCATGTGCAAAATTTGAGCGAAAACCGACAACTTACTATTTTTAGCAGTTCGGCTTCCGGCACGAATTTCAGGGTCCAGATGCAGAGATTTTCTTTGCATGTCTGGATATTTCTTCTGGGTTTTTCAAGACCTTCGCGATGATGTAACATGCAAGACGAGACGACTACTTTCAGGATTCAGCCTTTCGAGGCTATTTTTAGGGTTTGCATGTCGAGGTTTCTTTTGCATGTCGGGTGATTGCTGATGGGTTTTCCGAGAGGTTCGCGATGGTGTGACATGCAAACGAAGATTTTCACTCAGTAAGGAACTTGCTATTTTTAGCAGGTGTGTCCCGGCAGCCGCTTCCCAGCAGTTCAAAATTACGAGCTGATCGCAATGCCACAGAAACGAAGACAAACAGAGTTCATTCGATACGCATGCAAAGAAAATTAGGGTTTCCAACTTCGGAGCCTAAAAATAGGCGTAAAAAGTCAAAATTTTCGAAAACCGGTGTAAACCACCGCGATCAGCATTCTTCAGGCTATCTGCTGGTGAAATTTCAAGTCGATCGGAGCACTTACTATTTATAGTAAGTCAAATTGGAAACGTGCTAAAAATAGTAAATCAGTTGCATGCGTCAGTGACGGCAGACAGGTCAAGTGGTGAGGAGCGTCTCATTAAAATTTCAACTCGATCGGAGCATGGGAGCTATCAGAAACACGAGGTTACTATTTATAGTAAACTATCCACCAGAAACAGGCTATAAATAGCAGGGTGACTAAAAGTGGCAGTGTCAGCAAGGTAATGAGGTCGCGAGGATCCAGTGTTTAAAATTTCATGGCAATCTGAGCTTCCGAAGTACAAAAATCAAGAGGCTTACTATAAATAGCAGGACATGAAGCAGGCTGGCAGAGGTCGAGAAAATGTCTAAGTCTGAGTTTCATCCTGCAGGTGCCCCAAAATGCGCCCAAGCTAGAAATGGTCAATGAAAGTCAACTCTTTTCATCCTGAAGGCATGTCTAAATGTGCCCAAGGGTTCTCAGAGAAAAAGTTGAGAAATTTTCCAAGTGCAAAAATCCGCCACCCACCTCCAAATGCGCCATCCTTGAGGAGTTGATTTGAAAATTCTCTAAGTGTTGGGCTTCATCCTTCATCAGGGGCAAAATGCGCACAAGGTGTAAAAGTCAAAGGAGAGTCAAAGTTTTCTATCCTGCTCATGGCAAGAAATGCGCCCACCTCAAGCTTCTTGTTGAAAATTCTTCTAAGGCATTGGTATTTCATCCTCCACCATGGCCTAAATGCGCCCATGCAAGGAAAGGGTCAAAGATTTGAAAAGAAGTCAAAAGGCGTTATAATCTCATCCACCTCACCATGCTATTTGCGCCCAAGAGGCAGTCAGCAAGTCAAAGGAGTTCATCCGCCTCATGCATCAAAATGCGCCCAAGTTTATCCTGCACATACATAGAAATGCGCCCATGCAGCAAATGGTCAAAGCAGTCAAAAGTTTTTGTCCTCCTCTATGTGCAAAATGCGCCCACCTCATAAAAGAGTCAAGGAAAATTTCTAAGTAAAGTTCATCCTTCTTGCATGGCAAAATGCGCCCAAAGTGGGCCATGTAAAGACAAAAAGTGAAGTTGAAGAGTCATCCAGTGGATAGGCTCAAATGCGCCCATGTTTAAATAGTAAATGGTGAATGAGGGTGGTAATTAAGGTGAAAAATATTGCCAAAGCGTGGTGAAAGATGGTAAGTGTTAGGCGCTCAAGGTGGTGAAGGAGAGTATTGGGCGTGATTTTTGAATTTCCTCCATCATGTGTAGAATGCGCCCAAGGTGGTGGGCCTTAGAGAAATTTTGCTGGGCGTGTGTGTTAGAAAATTGCCTAGGCGTGATTTTAAATTCCTCTTCAAATGCTATATGCGCCTAGGGAGATGGGAGTCTTAAGGTGATTTTAAATAGTTTCTAAGGCGTAGGAAAATTTGCTAAGGCGTGGTGAACACAAGAAAATTGCCTAGGCGTGGTTTTTAATTTTTCCTCAAAGTGTGCTATGCGCCTAAGGTGGAGTATAAGATGAAGTGGTGAGGATTTCTTCTAAGGCGTTGGGGCTTCAAATAAATATTTTTCCAAATGTGAAGTAAAATGCAAGGTGGTGGCTAGAAAAATAAAATGTGTCAGGCACCTCTGTGGATAAAATTTTCTAGGTGAAGTTGGTATTTTCACAGGCAAAGTTGATCAAGTTGGATATAAAATTTCCTAAGGCAAAAATTTTCAAAGTGATTTAAAAAATTTCTAAGGCACAAATATTTTCTCCCTTAGAAAAATGCCCAAGTCTAGAGAGGTGATGAAATTTTCCTGAAACATGAGCAGAGTTGCCAGAGGTGAAGTCAGTGATTGCCAGCTGCACAGAATTGATACAAATTTTCCAAGTCAGGGAAAAATTCTCAGAGGGGATCGAAGAACGAGAATAAATTTGATGAAAGAATATTTTCTAAGGTTCAAAATTCAAGAAAATTAAATGAACCCGTTCGTTGGGTACCCATGGATTTGAAGCGTTCTGGAGGAAATTTTCTTCTGGGTATCGAAGTTTATCGATGAGGAGTTGATTTTAAGGTCTTCCACAACTTGCCAAGGATTTTGGGATAAAGATTTTAAGTGAGCACCAGGTTGATGTATTTCCTAAGGGAAATTTGAAAATTTTCAAAGGCAAAAATGAAGAAAATGTGTTTTCAAGGTAAGATTCTCCAGACGATGAATTTGAAAGAAACTGCCTAGGTGAATTTGCTCAAATTCTTCGTGAAGATAGTTTTCTTGAGCCAGAGATGAATAAAATCAAGGTTGTCAGAGCTCCAGCAGGTGAAATGAATTTCTCAAAGATGATACTCCCTTGATGAGGGTGGATTGAAAATTTGGCTAAGGCATGAAGAATTTGAACGTGAAGTTGGCTACCGGAAGCGATGAGCGTGGGAATCCTGGTAAGTGAGTTGAATTTATGAAATGTTCTGATGCCCTTCTCCTTGCTTATTTTGCAGGAACGTCGAGGCCAAGCGTTGATGATTTAAGTGATCCACGATGATATCACAACCTTCGAAGGAAGATAAAGTCACAAGTTTCACATGAAGGAAGAAAATTTGCAAGGAAATGGCTAAGTGTTGAGATTTAGTAAACTCAAAGTGACGAAGATGAAGACCCTCAAGTGGAAGAAATCAAAGAACAACGCCAAGAAAGAAGATCAAGAATAATGTGAACGCATCTACAAATGGAATCTTCTAGAAGGATGATGGTGGACATTATGGCGCATTTATTTCCCCACTCTCCTCTGTGGCTGTTTTTAGGGCAATATTATTCAGGGCTGAGGTGGCACGATTCTTGCCACTCTATTGATTGTAACCCTAGCCGTCTTTTGGGACTTGGCTAGCTATAAAAGGGGGAATCCCCCTCATTTGTAAGGCATTAGAAAATTAGAATTAGATTAGACATTGGAGTAGTAGACATTGAGAGAGCATTAGAGCTAGATAGTGTAGCATTGTAGAGCATTTTTGCATAATTTGGAGAAGAGAGAAAGTTTTCCCTTTGAAAACTTTTGAGGAGATTGTTGTGTAACACATTTTATGATAATAGATCTTTTCATTGATGATGGAATTCGTCTTGTCATGAAATGCTAGCAAGGTTTCTTCTTCCTTTCGTATCCAAGTAGCTTAAATTCATGCAAGTAGCTTACTTTGATGTGTGGTGTTTCATTGAGATAGCTTCGCTTTATTCCATACCACTAGCGGCTTGTTGATGATAAGCTCGCCTTGTGTGGTCAACTGGACATCATCTTGAGTTTAACTTCGGTTGTGATTTATATGCTTATATGCGTTGTTCTGATGGTGTATGCATGTTAATTCATAATTTGAACATCTTTTGCTAATTCCCTTGAAGATTGCACCGATTTTGCTGAGGCTGTCCGACGGAGGCTAGGTGAAATCCGGTTGAAGTCTATTGAAACGAAGCTCCACATATCCTGCATTTAGAATAGAACATAAACTTCTTAGGCCCTACACCCTTTAAATTCAGTTCATTTCAAGAATTAGGAAACTTTGCTTACCGCCAAATCATTTGAATCACACGAAAGCCCTTAGTCTACTGTTTGTTGTTAGCCGTCGAACAATTGTGTAAGTCCCCTTGACATACCAGCAATATCACATCGAGCCAACCGAGCCTATTCGCACTCAAGGAACCTTGGAGTTGAAAGCATGATCTTACTCGCAATCTTAGCATGCTGAATACTTTGTTCAAGAGAGGATAGAGCGTCCGTTGGGAGACTTTATTCTGTGTTGGTGCGGTCTCAAAAACCACGTCAACACTTAGGAATGTGAATGATGAGAAAATGTTTGTGTTGTTTAAATGAATGATCGCCACCTTGTATATATACAAAACTAGGTGACTTCTCATCTACGTCCGTGTTGGAAATGTTGTCATTGATGTCAAATATGAGAAGACAAATGTTGTCATTGATGTCAAAGACAAATAAGGGACTATTAGAATTATGTTATTGATGTGTTAAGAAGGGGTACATTGTCTAAGATTGATAAATGGATTAATCATATATCTGTTTGTTTGAAGCAAACTCTGTGAAGAGAATTATCAGATATCCAAGTCTGGAGGAAAATCAAATGAGTTTCATGATGATAGGCAAAGAGCATGTTGTACCCAAACCAAATTTTTTGCTTCATCAAGGCATTTTGCATTTAAAAGTCTAAACCTTGCTAATTTGATGTAAAACACAGTTTTGGGCAATGTCAAGCATGGAGTTTTTGTCAATATTTTGTCGGTCAAAGTCAGTTATTTTGATCAGAACCTGAAGCAGAGACTCAGAATGGAGCTTTTCACAATGGAGGAGCATCTCACGACGGCATTTCATATTGCAGACGGTCATTTCAATGATCGAGACAGAGTTTTCAGTGATCAAATCATGGAGATTTTTCAGGAAAAGCCTCAAAGTGCATAGCTCGTATTTCAGCTTTTTGAGGTCAAGATCTTGGTTGAGTGCTCAAGCATTACAAATAATCTCTTCAATCACCCCGCTATCCGGTCGAGCTATCCAAATGGTATGCCCGACCCACACCAAGTTATCGACGTGGGTTAAAACTCTAAATTCTGAGGTGAGAATTTTGCTCTTTCAGTAAAAGCGCCACTTAGCCCTCGCCGAGGGGCTTCATCTTAAAAGCAGGGTAAATTTTGATGCCGCCATGCCGATGCGCCAATCGAGCCCACAACCGGTCCGCTTATCCGAATGATATCAAGCGCAAATTAACCGGACTCTCGCAGTCCGCCGGGCCATCCAAAGATCACTTAAACGGAGTTTTACCGCTCGAAGCCCGCTTATGCCTGGGCAGGTAATAAAGCTGGCTGGTTTAAAGGACTCCGAGCGGGCCATTTGCGATAGTCTTCACAACATCAGTAGTATTCTTGCCTAGCTCCGCGATGCATCATTCAGCTTGTCGATCCGACGTTCCTGGTGGTCGTGGCGGAGATTCTACTAAGCACGTAATTTTACGGGCGGAACCAACAAATGGTTTTCAATGCATTTTCATAGTCTTAAGGCGCCTAGCCTTTAGGCTGGTCAGATGAGCCCGTTCGCGTTCGAAGTCTTCACGACTATTGAGCGTAATCAATTTATCTTTCCAACGAGCATAGCCGTCAGCCTTCTCAAAGATTTAAGGCCGCCGTATGCGCGGTGGTCTTTGGTGTAATAATCGCAAAGTGAAGACGCTCAAAATGGTTAAGTCCGAGCGTAATTTTATTGAAAATAATGCGACCGGAGTTTTTGAGGTCTTAGAAGCGCTTTTCTGCTCCTCGCCACTCCAAAGGACTTCTCTTTACCGGTTCTCCGGCTGTCCATCATAAAACGATAGTGCCTGAATCGGGTCATCCCAGTTCCAGATGTCAGACGTCAAAGTAGGGTATTTTGATGACGTTTGACTTTCGTCAAAATGACAAAAGTGCAACCATGAGTCAGGGGCGCTTTTCTTTTTGAGGCCCTTAACACAGCTTTTAATTCTCGTGGTGAACAATGCCATCTGGACAGCGGAATACTCAACAGCGTAAAGCATTTGCCTCAGACGTTAGGGTTCACCGTTTCAATCGCCGCCACCGCTTGAAGCCGATGGCGCTTAGAATGGCTAAGTCCGGGAACCCGTGAAAGCAATTTAATCGCATGCTCTTAATTTTTCTGGCGGGTTAAACGATGAATTTTGCAAGAGGCGTCTCCCAGACATTTCTTCCTTTGTTCGCAGGGCTTTCCGGCTGAATTCTCCGCATCGGGCCTTCAAGATCACCCCATTAACTGGAAATCGTCGAAGTTAGCTACCGTGACTTTATTTCTGCCGATTATAAAATAGGAAGTTAATGTGCGCAATATCTTGAGCAAATGGACGCCTATGAGCTCAAAAGATGACTTTTCGGAATCGGTGAAGTCCAACGGTGAAGCCTAAAGCTTCATTCAATTGTCAACTGGAGTTTCAAATATTTTGCATATTTTAGCATTGAGTGGCGATTTCTATTTTTGGCGCCTTTGCTATTTGCATGATAAATATTTTATTATTTATTTTAATCCAAACTTCCAGTCAGTGGCAGTTCAACTGAAATGGGCCAATCAGAGATCTTCTATTCTTGTCAGGGTTTTGAAGTTCTTGCAGTTGTCAATTGGTGCGAATTTCATCTTCTTTAAGCATGGCGCCTTCATTTTTATTCATATTTTCAAGAGAATTCGTATTTTTCAAGGAAGATTCATATTTTCTTCAAAGGGAAAATCGTAATTCTCAAAGGCAAATTTTGTCAAAGGAATTCATAATTTTGAAGCAAAATTCGTTTTTCTTCAAGGCAAAGGCGTATTTTCAAGCAAAATTCGTTTTTCTTCATTCACAAGGCGTATTTTCAAGGGAGATTCGTATTTCTCAAACAAAGGCAGATTTCTCATCTATTTGCAAAGGCGATTTCTCCAATCACATTCTTTTGCAGGTTAAAGTTCACAGTTGTCAGCAATTTGAAGAATTCTTGGGCGATTTTCACAGAAGACATACAAAAAACGTCTTTTTCCTCCTTGGTTCTCAAATTTCTCTCAGTTTTCAATTCGCATGTTCCTGAAATTGGCAAATTCGACAAGTCTCAACATCTGGATCATTTTCATATAGCTTCCTCGAATTAAAATCGTGCGTTTGATTTTTCAGGAATTTTTAACTTCAGAACATTCGTTCTTGAGTTTCTAAATTTCTCAACTGAAAAGTCTTTGCATGGTCGAGTAGAAGTCATATTTTCGCATTTCTGACGTTCTGGGTTGTCTTAGAATCTTTTTCTGGACAAAACCCATATCTCAGATTTTTCGCTGAAAATTGCGCTGATATTTTTTACCCTCAGGTATTTTTAGCTTTCCGAAAAGTTGTCAATATAGCCGTTTCACAGTCAACAGGCGAGTTTTTCATAGTACAATACACACAGAGGTGAATTCAAGACCAAATCGGTTTAATTCATGACTTCATCAGAAAAGCTGAGACCGATTTGTATCAAGCTGCAGAAGAGATGTTGGCTAACACTTCAGTTACGGAGCCGCCAAAGTTGCCAGTCAGTGAAATGCTGGTTGAGTGTGCAAAGATTGCAAAGATTGCTCAAGTTGCTGACATTCAGATGCTGATGCAGTTGACAGCCTCGTTGAGGGATTGGTTGCTCGAGATCACGACCAGTAGACTTCAGTTTCCACCTCTCAGGATAGACATTACACACAGGAGTTAACTTGGTGTTACCCTTTCAAGTTAACTGGCTGTCTCACCTCATGCATATCTATTCTGAGATTCATCTTGTTTACTTGGAGTTTTATTTAGGGTTTTACGTTAACTGATGATAGTCTTCCAGTTAACTTGCTTTCAATAAGGACGTGCATGCTCGCACAATTGTCCATTTTTAGATTAGATGTTTCAGTCAAACTGAGGGTAGTTTCCCAGTTGACTGTATAGTTTACTTAATTAGGGTTTGGCGCATTGCTTGCATGCATTGCAGGAACTATAGATGACACAAGGAGATTTTAGGGTTCCCTACACCTTGATGTATATAAATAAGAGCTTTTGCTCATTTGTAAATAACTTTTGCTTGAGAGAGGAATATGTGCTGTGCCCACCTTGCCCTCAATATTACTCTTTTTCGTATTTGTTCATGTGTCTTCAATATTGCAATTGATTGTTATACCACCTAGGGTTTCGAAAGATTGTGATGCTGAATTCTTTCCATAGATTAGATATCTGTTTGAACATCTTTATCATTGAAATCAATTGTTATACCACCTAGGGTTCCAAAAGATTGAAGTGATAAGGCTGTTTTGTGTTAATTTATCATTGTGATCGATCGTTATACCACTTAGGGTTTCGAGAAGTTGCAGCGGTAAATCTGTTTTGTGAATCTTTATCGATATAGTTGAAGGTTATACCACATAGGGTTTCACGAGATTATAAAGATAAAGGCTGTTTTGTGAAGGCTTTGCTGATTCGATTAAGTGTTATACCACCTAGGGTTTCATAAGATCGTCTTAGTAAATTCTTAAATCTGTTGTGCTCAATAAGCTGGTTTAGATTGAGATGATAGTTGTGCCCACCTTGCCTTCAAGTAGAGAGTCTAAACCCGCTTATCGTCAGATAGTCATCCCTGCTCCATTTCCTCATGCTCTGTTTTCTTGAGGAAACTGGATAGATTTAAAGTAGTTAGCTTAGTTGTAGTTACTGATCTGCGAAACCAGAAAATCCTTAGCTGCAACGTTCTTGGTTTTCTTAACCTTGTGCCTCTTCCAGCTGAGAACAAAAAGATAGGATTTAGATTACTTCTCTTTTCATGCATTCCAGCACAACGAGGGAGCTTCCCCTCCTAATTTGAAGAGCACTCATTGCGTAGTGTACATAGCTGTCCGTACAAACCTGCACTCCAGAGGTGTTAGATTTTACGCCAACAGAGCAGATTGAGAAAAATGCAGATCCTTTACAACTGTTGGCTACAGGCTATAAACCAGATTTTCTTGTAAAGGTGTTTTTGAATACCAATGATATTGCCAACATTGGTTGAACAAAGAATCATGAACAACATGACTGAAGTAACATTTTTGAAAGTATGTAAACAAGACCTTGATGATTCAATTGAGTTCAAATGAAGAAGACTATGCTAAAGAGCAGATTTCAATTATATAGAAGGCAGCAATTTTAAGTGTATCTGCAGCTGTATAAGACCAAAAATTAAATAAAATAAAAATAGAATAAGACAAAATTGGAATAAGACAAAAGAAGAAAAAGACAAAGCACATAAGTAAGATTAAAAAGCTACGATTCAAAAGTTTTATAGAAAAGGAGCATATAAGACAAAACCACAAAAGACAAAATTTAAATAAGACGAAAGTTGTTATGGGCAGTGATTAAATTATTCAAGAGGCAACGATTAGTAAAGAATAAGATACGTCTCTTCAAAGAAATGGTTATTCCAAAAGGTACGACTTTAGAAGATAAAGATATAAATAAAGATGGAGTGAAGTATGGTTGATAGGTGTAGTGGATTTTATTGAAGATTATACGTAATAAAGAAAGAGAGAAAAATCGGTTGGTATGTGTGAAATAAAGATCTTAAGGTTACCAAGGCTAGGTGTGGGGGTCGAAGGGGCCTTTTTTGAACTTTATAACTTAATAACTTAAGTAGCCATTTTTGGCTTTTTCACACTCCAAGGATGGTGGAAGCAGTGAACTGCCAAAAATGACAAAACTCAATAACTAAAACTGTTACCCCTGCCAAAACTAGAAACCCAATATTGAACTTTTGCTAGGACCATTGCCATAAAGAACACTTACTAAAAATAACATTCTGCCAAAAGTAGTAAGTATTGCCCACCAAGGATCTCATAAAACCTTGAAAAACCTTGAAAACACTCTAGCAAACCACTGCAATTACCTCCCTGAAATGCTGACAAGAATTTGAAATAACCCCCTTACATTTTTTCAAATTTTTGCCACAACACTTCACCTGTTAGTGTTAGCAAAACCAAATAACTAGTTGGAAAGTAACCCTCACCAAAAATGTTCACCAAGATCCCAGTGTGGGCAAGGTGATAGCATATGGTGTCGGAGATCGTTAGCATATAAACTGAAAAGTGTTGGAAATTACAATGCTTATGCAACTCGACCACTTATTCAGCGAGAGTAGTTTGATAGCTCAGCCGATCAATAAGATGAGAAATACAAAGTATTGAAAGTAAAGAGTTGGGCGGCTTGCCGACCCCTTTCGCTTGTTCAACGGGCAGTACAAAAATGTAAAATGCTGAAAGTAAAGACGGTGAGGCCTGCCTTTTCCACAATCGTGGGAATTACAAAAGTAAAGTTGCAGAAATAAGATGACTGAATTAGTACTACTAATAATCAGTCTTACAATATGATATAATTTGCAAATTACAATGAGATATGGCTGCCCAATCATTGGAAAATGTTATTATATGATTCTCCAAACTTCTCAAACTTCCCAACAATGAAAACAACAAAAAATCAAAACTTCTACAATCGGATATGAAAAAACCAGCAAACAAGGAACTCAAACCAGCAAACAAGGAACTCAAACCAGCAAGCATAAACACACCAAAATGCTCATTACTTGATGTAGACTCCTCCAAAAGACATGAGATCAAGTGCAAACAACTCTAGGAGGAAGGGCAACCATGTTCAAACCATTAAACCTCACCAAATAGCTCCAAAACTTCTGGCACATTTCCCAAGGCAGCCAAGCAGGGAATATGGCCCTCAAGGAGTAGGGCGACCAGCATTAAAAATTCATTTCTCATCCATAAAATATGGAACTCGCCATCATGAGGCGCCCAAAGAAGACAAGTGCATAGGGTCAATACCCAGAATGAGCAAAAAATCAACGAGAGAGCAATGAGCAGAAACGTGCTTCTGCAAGCACCAAACCAGTAAGCCAAAAACTGAGAAAACACTTCACAAACTTCAGAAAATATCAAAAGTAAACATCTTCAATATGCTCAATCCGTTTTTCATTGTAAAGAACAGTCTTTATCTTAGCTAGTTGCTATCTTTCAAACAAGAAACTAAGCTTTGCTAGGAGGTATGCATTCCTTGAAGCGAGTGAGTAACCATTCTGGCAGCACTTCGTTACAATTTTCAATGGATACCAAGAATGAAGACCAACACTCCTATTTATAAGCTTCTTCATGAATTCAAATTCGTTTCCCTCCAATTAGGGCGCCCACATGAGATTCACATTCACATTCACCTTTGTCATTTTCATTTCATTTCATCATCTCTCCAAGTCGTCCATTTCCAAGAAGGCAATATACTTTATCAAAATTTAAATAAAGCATAATGTAGGCATCCAAAATATTAAGTGAAAATAAACATTATAAGCAACATAAATAATCCCCTGATGAAGTCGTCCACTTTTGTAAAGGAAATATTTTCACTTAAAAACATTATCTCACCAAACTAGGTGTCCTCCATGCCTTAGCCAAATATTTCACCAAAATGCTGAATTTACCAAAATAGCTCCAAGAGTGTAGGAAACCAACTGCTCAAACTGACCTGCTTGAAATAGCCTCTGAATTGGCTTGCTGAAACCCTGATAAAAATAGCACTACTAAAAATAACACTTACTATAAATAGCATACTGTGAAAAATAGTAAGTGTGTCCAAATGCATTTTAACCACATTTTGAGCAGCTGTCACAACTTACTAAAAATAGTAAGTCCAGAAAAGTTACCTATTTCAGGTGCATGTCACACCATTGTGAAGCTCTCTGAAAACCCAGAAGGAAACTAGAAACCTTTCTCTCATGCAAAGTATCTGCTAGAAATGCATGTCATTTTCTTGTCATGCATGTTACCTCATCTTGAAGCTCTCCAAAAACCTAGAAAGCTGCACCAGACATGCACCAAAAGCTCTCACATGCAAACCTTCAAAAGCTCATTAGAAACCTCCTACAAAATAGGAAACCCTAAATTCCACTTCTGACTAGCCTACGGGCTTCTGGAAATAGGCTATCAGACACAAAAGAGCGTATGGCTAAAATGGGGACATTCAAGAATCCTCCAAGAAGCTTGGAATCCCTTGAAACGCCTCTGAATAGCCTATGGGACTTAAAAAATAGGCTAACGATCACTTGGAAGCTTAGGATTGAAGATGGGACATTACAGGGAAGAGATGGACCTCTCTCAAAACTGTCATGATTCCCTAGAACCTTCCAACACAAACCTGCCATCATCTTATGAACATGATCAAAATGTGTTAGAGCTGCCACAACCATACCTTGATTTACTCTTAGTTGACCTTCTAAAGGATGTAACTTATGAGACCCAACACCTCCATGCAAAATTTCTGATTGGTCTTCATAATCATGCACCTTCAAATCAACTTCCTCTCTGTCATGCTTCAGGCATAACTTGTAATGTCCTTATGCGAAAATTAGATAACAAAATAATATTTTATTATTTTATGTTTGGGAGCCCAAAAAGGAGTGAAAAATATTTAAAAATTTATGCCAAAATATATTTTATAGATATATGGGCTTGGACGACCCTTGGAGGAATAAGGAGAAGAGTAAAAAATAAAATAAATATAAATTGGAATTTGGCGCCCAAGAAAAGGAAGCTTAAAAATAAATTAAAACGATTCAAGTTGCCTAAACCTAGGTCGGCTAGATTGGGAGTTATAAGGATATGTGTATTTATACAAGGTGAGTTGAAGGAATTAATCATCAATCACAATTTTATATCTTGTTTTTTTGCTCTACTTACTGGCGAATTCTCTAAGGACGAAAACCCTTGATAATCAAGAGGAAGTCGGACGAAACCCTAGCTTCTTCCAAGGAGGACTTCATGACAGAGGTTCCTATGTGCTTCAATGGAGATCATTGCTAGTTTCATGTTAGTTTGCATCAGCATTTAGATTTCTGATTTGAAGGGGGAGTTGTGCAAGATAGAGGTTCTAATTTAGATCTTCTAAGGTGGCAAAGCCCTAACATCAGTCCAGCAGGCCAGCACACCCTTGGTAGGGTTATTTCAGTTGTTTCTTCATCATTTAGTTGCATATTTGTAGCTGGAGCAGCTTCACCTAGCTAGGGTTAGTTGCATCTGCATTATTGGGGTTTCTTCATGTTGTGGCGCATGTTTGAAGTCCACTTTACTTTGTAATTTGCATTCATATTCTATTGCAGCAAACTAAAGGTTTATATCAGACATTTTTTGGCTTCTATTGAAGGATCTAATCATGCTATGTTGGTGATTTAATGCTACTGTTATCTGTTACAAGTTTTTTCTATCTTTTGGTTGCATTATTTACTACTGTTCATGCATTATAAAACTTAGAAAATTACATCAGCACGCTAAGGTTTAAGTAGTAGTTAAAAATCAGAAATTAGGGCATCAATTTTGCATTACAAAAAAATTTCAGAGAATTGCACAAATATTGGTTGGCATATTTCAGAACTCCCGAGAAGTTAGATCAACATCACACAGTACAAAATCAGATTTGTTTTCAAGATTAATAACAACACCATCAATGCCATCCTTCATGCATAACTGTGGAGATGAAGTTAGAACAACACTATGGTCAAAAGTAAATTCATCCCAAACAGGATTCTCGTTATGCTTAGGGGCTATCACACCTGAACCCCAAGTGCTAGAAGGCTGATTTCTCTGTTCAAGAAAAATGTGATCACTATACTCATCATGATTGGCTGCCTTTGTGAATAAATCACTCTCCAACTTCCTATTACTGGCATCATTATAGTCATTCCCCTCCATAGGCTTGGTTTGAGGTTCAAACCAAACACCACCTATATCATCATCACCAAAATTAAATATAGAACCATTATCATTAGCTGATTTGTTGACACCATCATAATTACCCTCAACATGCTCTTCTTTTGAAGGTACATTACTGAACTCATCATAAACATGAGTTCTACTAGAATCATCTAGGAAGTCATTAGTCTTATCATTGGATGAATCTGAATTAGTATTCAAGGCTGCTGATTTGTCTTTTTTGTCAGACAAATCATCATCATCACTAGTAACATGCATGTCCAAGAGGTCGTTCTGGGACTCTATCACACATTCCTTATATGTCACATCTTCTCCATCTAAATATTTAAGTCTTGCAACAATCCTTGAATATGTCTTTTTAATGTTAGGGTCCTTCATTAGCATTGCTCAATTCTTGCATCAACTCAAATATAGAGTTAGCTGTAGTCATCTTTTTAACTTTGCTTCTAACAACTGTCAAAGAGAGGCACAAACATAGACATGCAGGTGCTGGTCACCAATATGCAAAATAGATGTGAACCACTGAAATTGTTGAACACTACTAAAACTCTGACATGCAACTGAGGAATTGAAGCAAAAGTTAGACTCCAACAAGGGAAACCATCTTTGATACCACTGTAATGTCTCGCCCCAAATGTGACTCAATTTTTTTGCTTTTACTTTCCATTTTGAATTTTTAGTCATATGTTTGTATTGCTTTTGGGCTTGGCAGAGGTAAAAATTTTCGTTTTGGCAAGCTTATGATATATTATTCTTTGCATTTATACTAATCAACTGAAGGAAAGAGAACACAATGAACATAGACTAAGATTTTTTTTCTTTATTTAAATTTTGCTGCAATAATACAGAGGTATTGTATTAAAGTTTTGACCTGATATAAAGCTACAACAAACTGAATCCATAATCAATTTGCATTTCCAGTTGCAGCATTCCTTCCTTTGATATAGCTGAGTAATGAAGCTTATAACAACAACCACAAATTTACTTGGATAACACAAAATAATTGCCTAGCTTGCACCAGCTCACAAACTGAGCACTTATCCCAATCTGGAATGAATATTGGGTGATATAGATGACATCCAACAATCCAAACGTCTCTTCCCTCTGTTGAGGTTGACTTGCTTGTAATGCCAAGCTTGCATAGGAAGGGTTATAGCTGAAGATATGACAAATATTGGTTATAAAAAATGTCAACCAACTGCAGCTTTGATGCTCCTAGCTGATTGATATTTTCCAGTCAATAAAGAGCTCGAACTGCCCACAATGTCCATGCCCAAATTAAATGGTTTATTTTCAGAAGGTTTGACCCCTTGATGTCTTCTACTTTGCTCATTCTAGCCACCCAGTTTATAGATTTGTTGCTCCACGCCCAACAGATTCAAATGCACAGGTTTATCAAACAAAATTGCTACTAACCCCACGCCTAGGGTACCAAAATACTCGCACCCAACAATATCTTCACTTGCCTACCAAAAATTCACCAAACGCCTCCAACAATAGCGAATGCTTATAATTTTTAAAGTCTCTAGACGCCCAAGGAATTTGATTGCCTGAAAGAGACTCACAAATTAGAAAACCAAATCTTTGAATGCATTGTGAAATACCTAATTGATATCTCCAACAAACATTAGCTTGGGTAGATCTTTAACCACTGCAGCCAATTTTCTCCAAGATGGTTTTTGTCTTCAGGAAGGCTGAGATGAACCAAGTCCAATCTCTAGAACCGCAAGGGTTTTCAAACAAATGGATAATAATCTTAATAATCCAAATGAGCCCCTCAGATGCCTTTTTATACTTTTTCTGCCGAAATCTCCGAAAGCTTTTATTTTTTAATTAAAACTCCATTTTAGCTTTGAAATGAACCTTTTAATTATAATAAGCATAATTTGACACACATGGTCCCATTTTTATGCATCCATGATTTCAAACATTTCATCCTGGTTCCGATGAGCTATAACATTGAGGTGCTTTTTGTTGGTTGAATATTTTGTAAACTTAGGAGGTTTAGCAAAATGGTGATTTCAATAGAGTGTGTGAGTTAAACTCTCCTATTTAAGGGAAGGCTCCCCCTATCTAAATAACTAAAAACAAATATGGGTGGAATGATAATCTCTCCTCTTGTTTCAGGAAAGACTAAACTCTTTTCTCGTCACAGAAAAAGTAATCTGGACTTTTAAATAGATTTTAACAGCAGCTTGCAATAAATTCAGTAGAAAGGAAATGAAGTTTCCTGAAAGCTCAAAGACTTCCGTCACTTCCTTCGGGACGGGAAAACAACCTCAAGTGCAAAGTCTTGAAAATCAGCAATCCTATCTACCCTTTTAAAAGATAATTCTAATGATAATATATAGCATAAGACAGCACAAAGTCTGAAAATATGGTGTATCTATTAACTACTACGAATGAGAATCGTTACGAGCACAAAGACTTGCAATTCTTCTTAACCTCTAAATTATGAATTCAATCTTCAACATTTGCAGCACAAAGTCTGAAAATATTTTGATTGAAGCTCTCTCTAGCAATCTTCCACAACCTTCAAATGATCACAAAAAAGTGTCCCAAAATTACGTAAGAACACAATGGACACAAAGTGAGAATTCAACACAAAGTCTGAAATCTATAACTCCTTGATATTATTTGAAAAAGATAAACTTATAACTATAAAGCTGAAAATCTTTATGAGTAAAAATTTCTGCAGAATTTTCTTGCTTGCCAAAAAGATATCTATTACAAAGGAACCCCCTCAAGTATTTATAGGAGAGAGGTCATGAAAAAAAGGTGGGAAGATCCCAACTAACTTGAGAAATTCTCTCAACCACCAATTACTTGCAATTGACTTATTCCAAATTACAAGTCCTATTGTAATTTAACTTGTAACTTGATTACATGTAATTACATTTTAGAAAAATGCAAGTGAAAGAAACACTTGCAATTACAATTTTTGCTTTCACATGTAACTTGTCAAAACAAAATACATAAAACATAACAGAAGTAAATTATATGTCATCCTCTATCGATGAAGTAATCATGTTGCTACAAACTGCTCTTTAATCAATTGTCTTTTCCTTTTCACTATTCTAAGATGTCTTGATTCACCATCTTATCTCAATAGACCTGTATAGGACTGCCTTTGCATGTTACTAATTTTCATAGGTAAGAAGATCTTTTGATGAAGAATATCCTTTTTAAAGATCTCTTGGAAATATCATCACTTTCTCTTGGCATGAATGTCCTTCATTTTGTTCAATTATTCTTCACTCTTCATAGATGTCTGCCTAGCTTTCTTGTGTTATCCTTGCACATATCTGTGATCTATCTTTTTACTTCTAAGACTCCTGAAAGTCTGCACTTCAGGACTGCTGCTGCTTCTCTTCACGAATCAATTCCTCTTGCATTTTGATGGAAACATTTTTCTGATAGGTCATTTCAACATGATTGCTGTAGAAGTATGCCAGCACAAAACATTTCAATAGTTCTCCTCCACAAACCGTCTAGAAAATTGCTTCAACATTAGTTATATATGCACGAACTAGCTCTCTTTTGTATTGGCAATTATGGTAATAGAAAGGACGGTGTGGATTTTCCCTCTTGAAAAACCAGTTCATTCTTCAAATTTTCATGTTCAGGTCTACAACTTTGTATGACTATTCCTTAGTATAGAACATTCATTACAAGTGACTTACTTGCAATTCGGGTTTTGGAAGAGACATTGCAAGTGAATACCAACTTGAAAAGAGTAATTTCTTGATTGTAAGTAGGAGGAAATAGGAAACCATTGCAAGTTTATTTCCTTGTGCTAACTTGTAGTTGCATTTTAGACTAAAATGCCCTACTTGCAATTGATTGGAAAAATCCTGATTTGCTTTCTAGGGCATTTTTATTCTTTTCTTCTTTTCAAGAGAATGGTAATGAGATGGAATGAAAGGAGATGAATGACATGGAAATGGAATGAAGGATGTGAATGAACGGTGAATAGAATGAAAGGTGAAGGGATATTACGGATGGACGAGAGGATAAAAATAATGGTATATGAAGAAAAACGCGTTTTGAAATGAAAGACGTTTCCAGCAAATGAAGAATGACGTTTCAATAATGAAAGGCGTTTTTATGTAGGGCGGAATAGAATAAGAGTGACGTTTTCATATTAGATGGAGGCGTTTTGAATGGGGGCAACGCGTTTTGAAAGAAGGCGTATGGCATGGTAAAGTGAAAAACGCGTTTTGAAAGAAGGCACATTCGAACATGTAAATATCAAATGTATCCAAAGGCACCATGAAAAGATGATGCAAGAACATTGAAATATAAAAGAAACACAAAAACAAAATGAAACATACCTGCAATAAAAGATTGCAAACCAAAAAGATGGAAGAAACCCCAAAACGCCTTAGAAAAACACAGTAAAAGAAGCTCGACCCATTTATGGCTGAAGATCCAATTTCATTGCTAGGGCGTCATGAAAAGAGGAAGACCAAATCAAACTCAGATTCAAACAGCTTCCTCCACAAGCAGATTTCAAATGATCTCAACTTGAATCGAAATTTTTAAAGACCAATGCAAGTTCATACTAAGTAGAATCGAGCTTTTGAAGAACAATTGCAAGTAATTTTTATGAAAAGACTCAAATCGGGGTTTTTAGAAGACTTTGCAAGTAACTTTAAATAAAATCGGACCTTTTTAATGATATTGCAAATAAGATAAAGAAGATCGGGCCTTTAAAAAGACTTTGCAAGTGCTTTTTAATGAAAATCGGGTTTTTGAAATGTCATTGCAAGTCAAAATAAAGTGAAATCGGAATTTTTAAATGGTACTTTACAAGTGAAATCGGGTTTTTCATAAGTTATTGCAAGTCAAATTAATGAAAAATAACTTGTAATGAACTTTAAAAGTTCCTTCACTTGCAAGTGCTTCAAAAAGTTCCTACAAAGAATATTTAAAAGGAAATTAAAAAGAAAAGTGACTTGCAATAGACACAAAAAGCTCCTATTATTGACTTGCAATGAAGCTCAAAATCTCCCACTTGTAGTGATGTCAGAAAAACCTGAAATGGATCAAAAATACACTAAAAATGACTCAGAATTTCACGAAAACGGATGAGAATGAGAAAAAAAAAGGTAACCCAAAGGATTATAAACCTAAAATTGAGATTTGCTAATCTTTGCACCTCGTAATATGTGCCTTAGAAGAGAAAATCTTCAAATTTTATCAAAATTTCGATTGGTTATCCAAATTTTTAAACAAGTCAAAAATTTAGGATAACACTTTTAAAATATTTTAAATAATATTTAGCGACCTTAGTAAAATAATCAAAATAAAGCCATTAATACACTAATTTTGTAGAAACTGTCGGAATGCATTGGAATCGAAATTGACTGCAGTGGGGTGATCCTGATGAAGAATAATGATAAACGGAGCCAACCGGGTGACTTACTATAAATAGACGCCCTCTCTAGGAATCTTGGAGAGCACACCGGAAGTCAGAAATCACGCTGAAAAGTGGCATATGGGTCTTCCAAACCTCCTGAGCTCATTGGAATCATCAAATAGCTCCTCTGATCACGTTGAGACATATCGACAAGGTCAGTGCCAACTACACTACAAGGGAACCTAAAAATGGGGACATTACATCATGCTGTATTCTTCCTTGTGTCTCCTAGTCTTGTGTTCTCTTAATAGCTTCATTGGTTGAACGCGTAGTGAAACCTATTAAAAATACACAAAAGCAATGGAGGATATGGTAGTTTATTGTCATAATTAATTATGTTAAATATGAAATCAAATGCTATTCAAGACCCCGGGTAATGCAATAGCTACTCAGGGAAAGGTGAGAGAGTTTACCTTTAAAGCAAAACCATTTCCCCTTATTCACGATAGGTACATTTGTATCAAAGATCATCCCAATATCTTGTAGGTTTCAAGATTATTGTCTTGCTTGGATTGATTTGTGCTAAGCACCAAAGAATAGCGTAATTGTATAATTGAAGTTTTTTTGTTCATATTATAGTGTGTTTTATGTTGCATACTAATAGTAAATACGTTTTGATGTAAAATATTTATATGCTTTTGGTTCTCCAAAAACTAGTTAAGGAACTAATGCTTCTTCTTAGCTCTTTATATATGTCATGCATAGAATATTTTTTGAACAAGAGTATTTCTCATGGTAGGTGCATTTCATTGAATATTCTTAGTTGGTCATGTTATACGTTGAATAAGCAATGAAATATGATTAATTGTTTGATACGATTTCAATATAGTTGTTAGATATTTTTTAGAAACATGCTCAAGGATGGTATATATTGTTTTATTGGATTTTCGCAACAGATAATTTTTGGTGTATTGATTGATAACAATTTCTGAAGTGTCATAAGGTGACAATCAATTGGTCTTTATATTTTCGTGTTTCTATTCAGCATAAGTTCCTTTTATTGGCTTGACCGAGCTTTAAAGTCCGCCTCAATAGACAATAATGCTAGTAGGTATGCTCTTTAACACAGGTATCTATTTTTTTTCAATGTGTATTGGATTTTTGGGGTAAAGGTTAACTTGATTTTATTTGGTGTCTTCAATGAATCTGGACTATAAAAAGGATGGTTAAATTGTTGCTAGACTTTCCTTAAATGAAATTTCATTGCTTTGAACATTTTTTTCTAAACGAGTCTGCTTGTCAGGTTATCCGTGATACTATGTTGTTGATTCAATCCCTTAAATTTTTCCTACTATTATAATCAAATCCCTCTTTGATAAGTTTTGTATGCTTGGTCGTTTTATATCTAATATTACATGCTTGCCATATATTTAATTACTGATAGTTTTCAAAAGATTTTACGGGTAATAAGTAAAGCAATTTATCTTTCATTTAGTTGTCTTACCACCAACATCTTTTAGTGTTGAATTAATAGAAAGGAATAAAAACAATTCATTAACAAAAATGAAGTCTCACCTTAATTTCCATTGAAGTATTGCAATATGCATCTAATGATGTTTTCACATATTCAAGATATGTTTTCACCCTTACTATTTATTGTCTTTAAAACGTATGTTGAAATTTAGGCCAATTTATTTATATAGATGAAAGTAATAAATCTCACTAATTATATTTGAATGGTCACCAACACAACAAAACTTATGATTATTAATAACAATAGTTTTGATGTAGTATATTAACAAATATTTTATGCAAGTTAAGTGTATCTTGTAATACCTCGTGTAATGCCCTGCCATGCAACCCCAAAGGAAACTAATAAATCTAACATTTATGGCACAATTTTTTTTTAAAGTAACTAACATGCAGCATAATAATAACATACATCACTTGAAATGAAACTATACATGTACATCGTATGACAAAGTCCCTTGGGGCTACATGACTGCATTACTTTTTCAAATCAACATCCATTACATTACAAGAAAGATAAGCTTCCACCAGTAACCAAAGATATGAACATGGACAAATACATTTATAGCATGAAGATACATTGCTCAAGGATCTGATCAACTTAATGCTGTTTCCCATCATGAATTGGGAAAAGTACAATAACATGGAATAATACAAATGATATGAATGATTACAAAACATCAAGACTGGTTCCAACACCGGTACATCTTGGAGTCACTACAAAAGGTACAATTCTGCACATCTCGATCTTTGGTTGGGGACCCAATGGGGTGCTTAGCACGTTCCAACTGATCACGTGGACCCTAAGATCCACCACCCGTGCTAGGAGATGACAAGGACCCACAACGAAATACCATCAAGTGAAACGAGGTTTGCAATGTTTTTGATAATATAAGAAGCATTTTTAGGGTGCCGTACCCTTTACATAGAGAGCCCAAAGGGCCAATAAAAGAAGCTAGTTCAAAACAAGAATGAACTAAGAAAGAGGACATACCACACACAGAAACAACAGACAGACAGCTGTCGAAACACAGACAGGACTAGGCAACCCCAGAATTAGAGGGGACTAGTTTGACTCCCTTAACCCTAGGCCGCGAATATGCAACAGATCGAGGGAGTCCCTTCTTTCTCAACACCACAGACGAGGGAGGCTCAGAGTCCAAGTCCTTCAAGCGAGGTGAGAGAGGCGGTACAACCAAAGCCACCAAGGGCAAAGAGCCACCACACAGTGGGGGCAGCGCAGGGGAGGAAACATGATCGAATAAAGGACGATCAAAAGCAACCAACGAAGTTCGGGCAGGCTCAGACATAACAACATCAACAGATTGAGCCAACAGTCGCTCCACAGAAGGAGTCGGAAGAGGAGCAGACGCAGGATCCCAAGAAGAAAGAGGAGCTTGGATAGTATCAGCCACCAAGGGTGGAACCGCCAAAGGGGGGTCGCCCTCCACAGGAGAAGTCTCGAAAGAGGGAGAACCAACGAGGTTGACAATGTTGATGTTTATAGTGGTGGGAGATATTTTTCTCTCAAATTTAAAATAATAAATGTTTACCAAGGCAAGTCGACCTTGATTACAAATGATATTTTATATTTTTTTTTAATTCTCAAAAGAGGCCGACCTAGATGAAAAGTTGCCTAGCTTTGTATATATACAAGGTGAAGTTCATCATTCAAATCATCAATTCATTCTTATTATTCGCACCTTCAAGGAGAAGTTCGCATTTTAGCACCAGATCGCCATCTTTAGAAGCAAATCAGATTGCAAGAAGATTTATATTCAGTTGTGTCAAGAAGAGATCTTCATCATTTATTGTATCAAGTTCGCCCTTGCGAAGGGTCTGATTTGTACAAAAGATTTCTGCTCTTATTTGTTCTATATATAAGAGATATACTTTGCTGGGTTTTTCTCCTCGAGGAGGGTTTTCCCAGGGTAATTTGCTGTGTTCTCTGTTCATTGTATTGTATTTATGCTTATTTACATTTCTGGTCTAAAACTAGCATACAAGACTCCACGTCATGAGCAACAATAACACATGCTTATTTATGCAGTTTTGATCAAGTCGGTCTCTATGTGTTGAAGGGCGGATTCTTTGTTTTGTCAGCACTGTTATTCTTTTGGCCAAAGATACTGCGAGCTCTCGATATTGATATTCACATCCACATATTACCTTGAGATTGGAGATCTGTTCATTATTCCATGTGTAGAGGCATTTCATTTCCTAACACTATGTGCTATCCATTATGGCTCACAGGAGGAGTCTTCACTATCGTGCACCATCATTGGACCTGGCTTTGATATGGGGCGTCCTCGGAGGGCTCTGATACCATATCAGATTTGGTAGAGCAATCTAGTAATCTCTATTGTATGGAAACATGTATATATACAATATGATAGGAGAGAACCCATGTATCCTCAAATAGTGACGGGTTGAACAAATTGCTAAATAAACTATGTATGTTGTACCCAAACCAAATTTTTTGCTTCATGAAGGCATTTTGCATTAAAAGGTCTAAATCTTGCTAAAATGATGTAAAATACAGTTTTGGGCAATATCAAGCATAGAGTTTTTATCAATATTTTGTCAGTCAAAGTCAGTTTTATTGATCAGAACCTGAAGCAGAGACTCAAAATAGAACTTTTCACGATGGAGGAACATCTCACGATGGTATTTCACGTTGCATACGGTCATTCCAGTGATCGAGACAGAGTTTTTAGTGGTTAAATTATGAAGATTTCTCAGAGGAAAACAAGAAAGCGCAACTATAGCCCAGGGGCGCCCAGCTTGTTGAAGGTCAAGATCCTGTTGAAAGTGTTCAAGAATATAGTCAATCTCTTCAGAATCAGTCTGGCTATCCGATGAGCTATCAAGCGAAAGTTTCCGAGATCCGCAGCTCCAGAAAACAGACATTTCTTCCTTGTTCAACAGGCTTTCCGATGAATATCTCAGTTCAGTCTCAGCATCACCCAGTCACTCAGAAATCAGTGGTGAAGTTGGCCAGTCGTGACGTTGTCGTCAGCTATAAAATAGGAAGTTAATAAAAAGTGAGGTATCTTGAGCAAATGGATGCCTATGAGCTCAAGAGATGACTTTTCGGAATTGGTGAAGTCTAACGGTGAATCTCAAAGCTTCATTCCGAATTGTCAACTGAAATTCAAATTATATTTATTTATTTTTGCAATTTTAGCATTAAAAATGGCAATTTTCTATTTTTGGCCCCTTTGCTAATTGCATGATAATAAATATTTTATTATTTATTTAAATTCAAACTTCCAGTCAGTGGCAGTTCAACTGAAAGGCAACCAATCAGAGGTCTTCTATTTTTGTCAGGGTTTTGAATTCTTGCAGTTGCTAAGATGATGCGAATTTCTTCTTATTTAAACTGGGCGCCATCTTCATTTATCATTCATGTTTTCAAGAGAATTTGTATTTTTCAAAGAGATTCATATTTTGAAAAGCAAAATCGTAATTCTCCAAGGCGAATTTTGTCAAGGGAAATTAGTATTTCTTCAAAGATAAATTCGTGGTTTCTCAAAAGACAAAGGCGCAATTTCAAAGGAATTCGCAAATTCTCCAAGTTTCAAAAGGCGAAAATCTTAAAGAATAGAGGTTTAAAGCAATTCGCAAATCTTTCAATTTGCAAAAGTCGAATTTCAAGCTTCAATAGAAATTCATATTTTCTTCAGAAGACAATTTCGTATTTTCTCAGAGGCGTGTTTCTTCAAGGCATATTTTTCAAACAAAAGAAATTCGTATTTCTTCATAAGAAATTCGTATTTTCTTCACAGGCTAAAGAGAAATTTGTTTTTCTTAAGAGAAATTCATATCTCCAAAGGAAATCAAATTTTATCAATTATCAAAAGGCGAACTCTCAAAATTCAAGATAAATTCATATTTTCTCAAATGTAGTTTCAAAGGGAAATTCGAATTTCTTCAGAACATAGGCGCAAATTTCAAGGAAATTCGTGGTTCACAGTCAACAGGCGAATTTTTCAGAATGCAGTTCACTCAGCTTGAATACAGGACCAAAACAGTCCTTACTCATGATTTTCGCAAGTTGGTTGAGACAGATCTTCACAAGGTGTTGCCAGAAGCAGTTCTTGATCCTGTTAAGATCAGAGCTTCAACCATTCAAAATATTAAGCAGTCTGGTTTACTAGAGGCCGCTTCCATACCTATCTCCGTTCACTGTGTTGAATTCGTGATGGGTTGTATTAAGCATTACAATTCTACTAGTCGTGAGATAGTGTCAGTTGACGGATGAGTCATTTGCAGTCTTAAGCCTCTAGACATCGAAAGGAGTTTTGGCATTCCTCAACACCCTAATAGCCTAGTTATTTCCATGGAGCAGTGTGAGCAAGCATTTGATGCTGATGTGGACAAGTGTCAGAAGAAGATGGCAGAAAGATGGTTAAAACAAGCAAAGAACAAATTGCCAAACAATGTGGGTCGTGGTGAATACAAGGATGAGTATGCGATTCTAATCACACTCCTGAATCGTGTCTCAGATCAAGCACATGCAAATGTTTTCCAGCCTTGGATGTATTACATTATTGGTCGCATCATTTCTGGGCAGGAGCATTATGACTGGGCATCCTTCATTAGCGATATTCTCCACAGGCAGATCACCGGTTTCCTAGTTGCCCATGAGTTTCACATGTGTTCATATCTCGTGTACTTGATTGCTTATCAGGGTCAGTTCCGAGGACTAAACACCGTGGGCATTCTCAGTGTTCAGAAAGTCTATTAGTATTATGATCAGCTTGAGTTCACCAGAGCTGAACGTCATTTCAAGCGTGTTCCTAGGGCTTTTCGAGGTATATAGCAGAAATTTGGACCCGGAGTTGCACGCCAGATCTCGGCAATTGTTGGGCAATGATGGATGGATGGGCAGATTGGTTTATTCACTTCCCAACATACACCTACATTCGAAAAATCGGCTTTACAGGAAAACTGCCATAGCCTAATGCTATCCCCTATAAGACAATCTTCTGAGTTCCCAGATGATGCATGATGTTCATCGTCTTCTACGCCGCAGGCACAAACCATCTCTCAACTTTCCTTTTCGTTTGGAATGTATTGGTGCAAGTCGGCAATTGATGCTAAAATTGCAGGGCAAGAGCTTGAGAAATATCATCTTAAGTATCTTGTTGAAGCACGTGCCTATGATTTTTAGGTCATTATACAGCTCGCCTTGCTGGAGGTACATATCATGAGCCTTCTATGGAGGATTACTGGGCAAATTGCGCAGATGACTTCGAGGTTCGCAGACGCAGTTACGGCCGCTTCTCTCTCTCACAGATTTCTGTTTTCTTGTCAGAAGATGTGGGAGGTTTATCAGATGATGAGGGAGAAGTTCTTCCCGCCATAGAGCAAGTTGATAATAATAAACCGCTAAGCCGCTAGCTTGATTGGTACCGCCAAGGAATACGCGCTTAACTGGCCAAAGAGAGGTCAAGCAGAGTTATCCAAAAACAAGATACTTTGCACTGACACAACAAGAAGAGGGCGTTCTGCAACGTTGGTGGTGAATCCTTCGCTACCTTCCTCGGCCAAAACCTAACAAAAGAAGAGGAGTAATCCTCCCAAGAAAGTACAGCACAACACCAAAAGGTAAGGCTTGCCACCTGCTACACACACACACGAGCCCCAATGCATGCCTCAATCAGTGAGGGCCAGAGAGGCCGCCAGTACACTGAGGTTCAGCTCAAGTTCCTACGCAGCAAGCCACCTACCCCAATTCTCATTGAATTGGATTTAGACTCTCCACCCGTAGTGGGTCTTCTACACGCTCACTCTCGTCGGAACCTCCTGTCGCTAGTGCACCCTTCTAGTAGCATTGGGCCGAGACCAATCTTGGATCGAAGCTCAGCTAGGAAGGAAGAGGAGGTAGCCATCCCATGTTGTTAATCATTCTGATTTTGATGACATTTACCAGGATGCGCCAGACAAGAGGGTCAAGAACATGGTTCACGTAGAAAGAGAAACACTGACATGGAGATTGTCATTGAGACTGACGCCTCCACAGGGGAAGAACTTGGCTGAGCTTGGAATCTCAGGATTTTGAGGTTATCACAACCTTGGTCGTAGCACACCTGCACTCAGGTGATCTCCTACAAGTTGCTACAGACAGTGCCAGGGATAGAATACTGAAGGACGGAGAGGAGGCAGCCCTCAAGGCTGAAATCAGAGAGCTTCGTCAGTATATTTCTAGCCTTGTACATAGACCCGATGCCATTAACACACTCCCACCGATGCTTGAGCCTCCAGCAGAGCAAAGTCAACTTAATCACTTGGTTGCATATGGCAAGCGTTTGGATGAATGGGAGGAGGAGTTCGTTGCTAGAGGCCGTACTATGCTCACAGAGTTATATCAGTTGCGGTACAATGCACGAGAGCTCCATCTTCGTCTTCAGGATGAGGAGCGAGATATGGCAATTAACAAACCCTGGGATGAGATTATGATTGCTCACTTGAGTGTGGCACATGATCAGTGCAGATGCGGAGGATAGAGAGGCTATCTACTCCTGGAAAACACAATTGGTTTTCAGAGCGAAGATAGAAGAAACTTTGGCATCAGAGTTGTCTGAGAGTAGAGAGCACGCCACTAGTGCACTCCGGTTTGTGAGGACTTTATTATCTCGCTTACCGTGCTGATATCAGATCGAGGGTGGTGCCTACGTTGAGCTTACCGATGTTCAGTCAAGCTCCAGGCCTCATTCATACCATTTTCTGTGGGGAAACCGTTGGCTGTAAGGTTACTTAGCTTACAGTCATGTCGACGAGGCAATGAGTAGAGGTGAACTTCAGTCTGAAATCACAGCGGTGAGGATATGCTGCATCGACATAGCATTCTTCGACAGAGTCTCATAGCTCCAGATAGTGATGCAGTTAACAATCTCGTTGAGGGATTGGTTGCTCGAGATCACGATCAATAGACTTCAGTTCCCACCTCTCAGAATAGACATTACACACAGGAGTTAAACTTGGCATTACCCTTTGAAGTTAACTCGTTGTTTCATCACATGCATATCTATTCTGAGAGCAGCTTTACACACTTGGAGTTTCATTTTAGGGTTTTACGTTAACTGATGGTAGTCTTCCAGTTAACATGCTTTCAATAAGGACGTGCATGCTTGCAAAATAGTCCATTTTTAGATTAGATGTTTCGGTTAACTGATGGTAGCTTTCCAGTTGACTGTATAGTTTACTTCATTAGGGCTTAGCAGCAAATCTTGCATGCATTGCAAGACTGTAGATGACTCAAGGTGATTTTAGGGTTCGCTACACCTTGATGTATATAAATAAGAGCTTTTGCTCATTTGTAAATAACTTTTGCTTGAGAGAGAAATATATGCTGCGCCTACCTTGCCCTCAATATTGCTCTTTTGGTATTTGTTTATGTGCTTCACTATTACGATTAATTGTTATGCCACATAGGGTTTCATGCAATTGTAATGGTGAATTCTTTCCATAGTTTAGATAAATCTGTTTTGTGCATCTTTACCATTAAGATCAATTGTTATGCCACATAGGGTTTCATGCGATTGAGATGATAAATCTGTTTTGTGAATCTTTACCATTATGATCAATTGTTATGCCACCTAGGGTTTCATGCGATTGTGATGATAAATCTGTTTTGTGAGTCTTTACTATTATGATCAATTGTTATGCCACATAGGGTTTCATGAGATTGTCATGGTAAATTCTTCCCATAGTTTAGATAAATCTGTTTTGTGCCCAATAAACTTGTTTAGATTGAGATAATAGTTGCGCCACCTTGCCTTCAAGTAGAGAATCTAAACTCGTTTATCGTCTGATAGTTAAAACCTTGCTCCGTTTCCTCATGCTCTGTTTTCTTGAGGAAACTGGATAGAATTTAAGTTATTAAGTTTAGTTGTAGTTAGTAGATCTGCAAAACCAGAAAAAAACTCAGCTGCAACGTATATAGTTTTTGAGAAAACCTTGTACCTCTACAGCTGAAGCAAAAAGACAAGATTTAGTTGAGTTTATTTCCTTTGCAAGTACTTTTGTCAAGCACAACGAGGGAACTTCCCCTCCTAATTTGAAGAGCACTCATTGCGTAGTGTGCATAGCTGTCCGTACCAACTCTTTCTCCAGAGGCGCTAGTTGTTACGCCAACAATGTAAGAACAACAAAATTAAACCAATTGAACAAACCATATCCTATGTTATACTAGCAGACAATAACAAACACAATATCAAAGATAAGTCTAAAAATGGAAAGATTGTTGCCAGTGCTAGTAGAATTGGAAAAATGTTTAGGCTTGATACAGTTGCTAATAATCAAGCCTTAGTGAATAAGGATGAAGATCTTTCTTTGCTCTGGCATCGTAGATTTGGTCATTTAAGCACTAGTTACTTGCTAACACTTAGTAAGAAATGCATGGTCAAAGGGCTACCCTCACTTGAGAAGTCGAGTGCTATTTGTTCTAGCTGTATTGCTGGAAAACAACATCGAGCACCCTTCTATCCTAGTGAGCATCGTGCAAGCCAACCTTTGTAGCTGGTGCGTACCGATCTGTGCGGGCCTATGCTACCTAGTCATAATGGCTACAAGTACTTTCAGCTGTTTGTTGATGATCATACAAGGAAAATGTGGGTATATTTCTTGCACAATAAAGATGAAGCACTATCATATTTCAAAGAGTTTCACACTTAGTGAAATATGCCGAGCCAATTTTTCCGATTTTTTGAATGTGATTACAAACAACATGCACCCGTTAGGTTTAGAAAATAACTAAACAATGCAGAATTCAACTCTAACCAAGGATGTACACTAGGATCTCGAGATGGGCAAGGTGTTAGCGTGTGGTCAGAGGATCTCAATGCAATGCATGAACTGAAATAACCCTAACCAAGAATGCGCCAGATGACGGCGTACATATGGTCAGAGGATCCCTATCGATTACAATGCTGAAAGTAAACTCAACACCAAGTATGTGCTACCCAAACCAGAATGGAAATGAGGCGACCATATGGTGAAGATGTAAGAAATACAATGCAACTGCAGAATATAAATAGGCAGCAAGCCAGCCTCTTCCACTTATTCAGTGGGTATTACAAGCATGAAGAGAAAGATGAGTTGAAATGCTGACAGTACTACTGTTCAGCTTACAATATGAGAGTTTAGTTTGCTAAAGCACAAGATAAGAAAGTTCACAATGTTGCTACAATGTATAATGTTGTCCTTAATGCTCTCAATGACTCCCATTCCAAACCTAACTCAAATGGTGGACTTTATGCAAGCTGTCATGACTGAACAAGGACTGAAATTACCCAACCAGCAATACAGAAACTCAATGAAAAGCTCACAACTCACTCATTACTCACTCAAATTGCATGAAATCTGATGCAAAGTACTCTTATAATGAAGGTGCCCAAGATGATAACAGAAAACAGAACCTAAACGTTGATATTTATTTTTCGCACGAATCCCAATGAGAACCAAAAAGGTACGGCTGCAAGGAGGGGCAATTTTGACTTATAAAACTGAAGACTTCATCAAAAAATCCCAAACGTCATTGAGAGGGGCGCCCTTGTCTAGCAAATGCATGGGTAAACTACCCAGAACCAGAATAAAATCACACAAAGACTTATGAGACAAAACTCCAATCTGCAACACAAACCAGCAACTCCAGATTTTTCATTATTTTGCAAATATAAGGATTACAATGAAGAGACAACAGCTACAAAGCAAACTCACTACAAAATCCACTCAAAACAAGCAAACCTCTCCACTAGGTGCTATCTCTCAAGCATGAAGTCGACCCAAAGCTAGGAGGCATTCATTCCTCGAAGCAGTTCAGCACCATTTCGGCAGCATAACATTACTCAAGATATCAGATAATCCAAATGAAGACCCAAGACCTCCTTTTATAAATTTGTGAAGACTCTCCAGAAACTTCTAGAAACCCTAACTTTTCAAATTTGAAATAACTCTATTTCCCTCCAAAGATGGCGTCCCTTTTTCTTCAAGGTAAATTTGACTTTAATTTAGAAACAATCTCCTCCACAAGATGGGCGTCCATTTTCAAGCATTGTTTTTTGAACCTTAGAAAATATTGAAATATCTCCATGAGGCGCCACCCCTCAAAGTCCCCCTTTTAAGAACAACTTAAAGTTGTTTCACTAGGCCAAGGGGTCACAATATTAAAATATAACTTTAAAATATAACATTTTTAAATCAACTGGACTTATCTCACCAAAGAAATGCTTCCCAAGGTCAAGATTGATCAAACCAACTGGACTGACTAAAGATGAGAGCCAACCGTGCCGAAGCCAACAATACCATTGCCAGAAATAGAATTTACTAAAAATAGTAAATTCATGAAGGTGCTCGGAATGCCAAGGAAATCACATCACCGCGAAGCTCATGGAAAACCCATAAGGAATCCGCAGTTCAATCACCAATTCACGAGCAATAGCAACCTCCAAACATGAAACCCTAATTTCACCCTCGAGTAGCCTACGCGTCTCTAGAATAGGCTAACGGTCAACAAAAAAGATCATGCTCGAGAAGGGGACATTACACTTAGGTGGAGAAAAATACGAATCACTATATTCGTGTCCTTTGCTTAGATCGAGGGGGGGAATACACTAGCACAAAATTCTCCACATATCTGAAAGAAAATGGAATTTAGTGTCAACTGACTGCAGCATACACACCTCAACAAAATGGAGTTGCTGAACATAGAAATCATATCATCGTGGAGATGGTCCGAAGTATGTTGAAAGATTCCCAACTAGAGCGTGCATATTGGGCTAATGCTGTTCACACACCAGTTTATCTTTTGAATCGTGCACCAACCAAAGCACTTGATGGCATTAGACCAGAAGAAGCATGGACAGGGGTAAAGCCTTCTATCTCTCATCTTCATGTTTTTGGATGCACTACCTAAAGGCACATTCCTAAACAGAAAAGGAAGAAGCTAGATGAAAAATCAATGAAATGTATTCTTCTAGGATATAGTAATGAATCGAAAGCATATCGCCTTATGGATCCCAATACAAAGAAGATATACATTAGTAGGGATGCAATTTTTGATGAGAAGAATGATTTAAATTCTCCTATTGCATCATCATGTACTTTAGATAGTGCTATTTTCAACATGGATGGTAAAAATGATGGGCACATTGATAATTAGTCAACACCCACCAATGTCGCAAAATCTTTACCAAAGTGGTACACTAGTACCATTTGAGATGCAAAGTTAGATGGAGTCCTAGACACTTCCAGTTCAGGTCCAAGGACTCGTAGCATGGCTCGCAATGAGGTAAAATTCGCACTAATGAGTTCAGTTGTTTAAAATTTTGAGCCATCTAATGTTTAGGAAGCACTAGAATCATAATCTTGGAAAGAAACTATGGATGCCGAGTATCAATCTTTGATGAAAAACAACACTTGGGAGCTTGTTGATCTACCACCTGGTATGAAAGCAATTGGTTGCAAATGGATTTTTAGAACTAAGTATAAAGCAGATGGTAGTATAGATAAACATAAGGCTAGACTTTTAGCCAAGGGTTATGCCCAGAAAGAAGGAATAGACTATGAGGAAACATTTGCTCCCATTGCAAAGATAAAAACCATTAGAATGATTTTTTCCTGAGCCACTCAATTTGGATTGAAATTGTATGAAATCGATGTAAAAAGTGCCTTTCTTAATGGGGACCTTAAGGAAGAGGTCTATATGACCCAACCAAAGGGATATGTTGCACCTGGTAAAGAGGAAAAGGTATGCAAACTTGTTCAGTCCCTATATGGTCTCAAACAAGCTCCTAGAGCTTTGTATATCAAAATTGATGAACATTTTCTAAAAAGTGGTTTTACTAGGCATCCATATGATCCTAATCTCTACCTCAAGGATCAATGGGGGGATATTGTGATCATTATTGTGTATGTTGATGACTTAGTTATGACAGACAACTTAGAAGCAATGATTGAGACAACTAAGAAGGATCTCAAGAAGGCCTTTTGTGATGTCCCCGCTCTAGTTAGCTGTGATGTCCCCGCTCTAGTCAGTTCTCGGGAATAGTGTGTTAGCCCTTTATTTGACCCTTGTGGGCTAGCTGGATTGGTTAGAGGGTCAGTGGTGTTTTCTAGAGGAGTTGATCGTTCTCGTTTTTAGAGCTTAGTGATTGGTTCACAGCAGGCGTTAGCAGTTCAAGAGTCAGTAGCTTCTGACGGCACAGGAATATTTGGAGTTTTGAGAAAGTTATGGATTTTTAAGTGATTTGAGTTAATTGATTAACTTAATGCTTTATTATAAAGTCAAATTGACTTTATATATTTTATATCACTTAAATATTCAATAAAGGTGATTTAAAATTTAAATCACTTAAAATATTAAAGGGCGCCCACTTTATTTAAGTCAAACTATTGAAAGTGACTTAAAATATAATTTAAAAGATTTAAATGATGAAAGTGGCATATCATCTTGGAAATGCGTGCCTTTTTGATATAAGGCAATTTGGCAATGAGAAACCCTATTCTTGATGATTTCGACTTTGCCTTGGATATTTTTCCTGTGCCTTTCTCCTGTGATTAGGGTTTGAGCAATCTTCCATTGGAGAACGATATCTCTTCAGTGTTGAGCACTTTTGAGACTGTGAGAGACCAATCGAATTTGTGCAATTGAGAGAGCTTCATTCAGAAGTTGTACATGATCCTATCAGAGTTTTATCATTCAGTATTTACTTGCCTGCAATAAGGAAAGAAGGTTTCATCTCTAGAGACGCCATCTTCTATAGATTTTCAGCGTTCAGAGTGTTCTATTGGTTTCTACCTTGGGCCGTACTTTTGCATTGGGAAATGTGCCTTTTTGGGAAGGCGTGTGAAGTAATTAGCTGAAGCGCCTTTGTTTTGGCTCCTATTTGTGTTCCATCTTTGGCGTCCATCTTTCTCAAGAACTTGTAATTCTTTTTGAGGAGGGAGAACTCAGATCTGGAGGCTAGGCATCCATATTTGTCAGATTTCACCATTCTTGGCTGGCGAGTTGGTTTATTTCTTTAAATAAATAATCTGGAAACATTCTGGTATGTTTAGCACTTGTGATCTATTTGTTATTGTTAGATAATACCTTTTGCATTTTCATTATGTAGAAATTAGCTCAGTTTCTCAATTTATGAGCATTTATGCTGTGCACCCCTTCTATTTCTCTCTAGAAACTCTTCTCTAAAAAACGTAAAACACAAAAAGATAAATAAAAAGACAGGGGTTTGAGTTGAGGGCCAGCAGGGCTCATCACAGTGGTATCAAAGCATTGATCTTGCCAGCTTGCAGGGTTAGCAGTCTTTATGTGGCCTCATCAGAATAGGTTTCATAGGTACTACTCACGCAGGGGTCCTGGTTTGCAGAGAAGTACTTTTGAACCTTTTTCAGCATTTCCATTTGACGAATAGGAAGAAGAATTAGGCTTTGATAACATGGATGACAGGGAAGCTGAAGGTTCTCGTAGGAATCATCTTGATGAAGAGGACAAAGAAGCTAGAGATGTACTCAGAGGCATGGTAGCAGGCCAAGAACAGGTGGCGAATATCCTCCAGCAACTGAGCACAAATATTCAGAATTTGACACTTCATAGAGGTCAGAATCAGGATCGTGATCGAGAAGGCAGTGTTCATGGCGAACCCCATAGAAACATTGTTCCAGCTCGCACCTTTGAGAGAGCTACTTGTCCTATTTTTACTAGAAACAATGTTGATGAAGAGGATGAGGTTGAACAGGGCGGTGAGATAAACTTTGCAGATAACATCATGGTTATGCATGATGAATGGGATGCATTGCCACCGAGTGTTAAGGAGCACCTTAACTTCGATAGATTCATGAGCCAGAAGAGAGAACACACCAGAAGCAGGAATGACAGGAGGCCTAGATACAAGCAGAATGATCTTAGACAGGCTACCAATAAGCTTAACTTTGCGAACTTTGATGGCAGTGGTAGAGTTATAGCACTTGTCTGGGTCAGTAAGTTGGACACATTCTTGACATTACGTCCCATGCCTGAGGAGGATGCCATTCGATTTGGAGCACTTCACCTTGATGGCGTGGCTCATGACTGGTGGATTCATGGCATGACTACTCTTCACCATGACCGGATTACTTCGTACCAGGAGTTCACAGATAGACTGGTAGAGAGGTTTGACAAGCGTGATCCTGAACTATTTTTCAGAGACCTAGCACAATTGAAACAACTAGGTAGTTTGGAATCATATATTGGAGAGTTTCAGAGATTGTCAGTTATGTTGACAGGTATTTCTGAGAGGAGGCTGATTATACTCTTCATTGAGGGTCTTTTCGAGCCCATGAAAGGATGGATCAAGGCATTTGATCCGCCTACACTACAGGAGGCCATGAGGAAAGCTCGCAGTATGGAGCTTACTACACCTCGCAAGCAATTTGGCTTGAAACCTTCTACCTCATACACAGATAATAAATCAGATCCAAAAAAAGCTGATAATGCTGATCAAAAGAAGAAATATGCAGCACCATTGGATCGTGAAACTATGAATGATCTTTGTAGAAGGAAACTTTGTTTTTACTGCAAGGGGCCGTATGACTTTAATCATGACCGCCCCCTCAAACCTAAAGGGAAAAACAGGCACATGAAGTGGTTTTATGAGGGAGAAACATTGACTGATCTTTCTGATCAGCAAGCTCCAATCTATGATACTGATGGAGAAGAATCAGAGAATGAGGCAGAAATTGTAGTAGAAACTGAGTTACAGGAGGCTCATATGTCCAACATGCAGAGAGAGGGATCTTTCAGATTCTGTGGGATCCTAGCTGGTCAAAGGGTCATATCTCTTCTAGATACAGGTGCAACCCACAACTTTATTGATTCACGGTTAGTGGAGAAACGGGGAATTCAAACTCAACAGTTTGAAGACATTCGTGTGAAGGTTGCAGATGGATACATCCTCAATTGCGAGAGGATGATACCAGACTTGCCCATGAAACTCAATAACTTTGAGTTTAAGGCAGATTACTATGTTGTGAACATGGGAGGAACATATATGGTTCTCGGCATGAAGTGGCTTCATGCGATAGGAGAGTTCACACTTAATTTGCATGACATGGAGATAAAATTTAGAGTTGATGGCACAAATCGTGTTCTTAAAGCCATCAAGGACAGTAATGTGAGAAATTTCAGTGCGTAGAATGGAACGTTTGATTCGGCATGATATGGTAGATTGGGCAGCAAAGTGCAAGCTAATGCTTTCATAGTTGGAGCAGCAAGCTTCTTCTTACCATCCAAATGTGCAAGAACTTCGAATCAAACATGCAAAGGTTTTCAGTGCAATTCCACTAGGTAGACCTCTCGATAGAGGTATTGAACATATCATAGAACTGGATGAGGGCACAAAACCTATTATGATCACCCCTTATCGGCACCCCAAACGTTTAAAAGATGAGATTGAGAAAACTATTAAGGAACTTTTAGCTATGGGGCACATTAGGCTGAGTAAGTCACCCTTTGCTTCATCAGTGGTTTTGGTGAAGAAAAAGGATGGTACACTTAGAATGTGTATTGACTACAGGATGCTCAACAAGAAGACTATAAAGAACAGTTATCCTATTCCACGGATAGATGAGTTGATAGACGATCTTCATGGAGCTTGCTATTTCTCAAAGATTGACTTGAGGACTGGTTACCATCAGATCAGAGTCCGAGAGGAGGATATTGAGAAAACCGCATTCAGATGTCACTGTGGACACTATGATTTCTTGGTTATACCATTCGGTTTAACCAATGCTCCAACTACATTTCAGTCTACTATGAACAGGGTTTTCCATCCTCACTTGAGGAAATTTGTATTGGTGTTCTTCAACGACATCCAGGTTTACAACAAATCATGGGAGGAACACATGGTTCACCTGGATGAGGTATTGAGTATACTTGACATGGAGTCCTTGTACGCCAAGGAGTCCAAGTGTGCTTTAGGCATGGCAGAGCTTTTGTATCTGGGTCACATTATCAGTGGAGAGGGAGTCAGCATGGATCCAGAGAAAGTTTGAGCTATCATCGATTGGCCTACACCTGAGACATTGACACAGCTCAGGGGGTTTGTAGGATTATGTGCCTTCTATCGTCGGTTCGTTAGTGGATTCTCGCGACATGCTGCGCCACTAACTGATTTGACTAAGAAGGGAGCCTTTGTGTGGACACCTCTCGCACAGGTGTGCTTTGAGAAGTTGAGAAGTTCAACCCATCACTATTTGAGGATAAACAGGTTCTCTCCTATCATATTGTATATATACATGTTTCCATACAATAGAGATTACTCGATTGCTCTACCAAATCTGATAAGTCGGCCGTAGTTAATTGTACTTAAATAAAACTATAGTCATTGCAATTATGTTATACATTTGATGCAGAGCAGGGGTAGTTAGGATCAAATTCAAATAATCAACACGTTTCAAGAGCCTTTGCGTATCAATCAAGGTGGTTTCCTTCACAAATTAGCTTCATTTCTAGTAGTACTACAACAAGGCCTAGGCTTGTTTGGCACTAGGGCTTGACCTCAAAAAGGTTTTCCAAAGCTTCCTTAACTTTTCCTTGGCTCTAACAGGGTCTTCACACATTTGCTAACATGCTCCAATTACCAAGCAACCCACCCTTGACTTTTTCAATGCTTTACACCACCTTTTCATGAGTTCTTAGGTCTGATACATGATGATATCAGACCTTCAAGCTGCTCTTGCACATGCCAACTTGCAACCCAACCTCTACATGCTTGAGATCTCAAAGAACACCTGAAGACCTGCCATTCCACTGAGTTTTATAAATTTTCACCGGTGGAATGGGAAGAAAATCATTTTATTGTGCTCATTGTTACCCTAAACTAGGGTTTCAGGGCATTTTGGAAAGAATATGCAATAGCTTCCTAAATACTTAATGAAATTAAGTGAAACAAATTGTAGAAGAAAGTAGATTCATCAACCTATCATCTCTAATTGGTTTCAAGCAACAATGAGTCAGTACGACACTGTACTAATCAAAAGAACATGAAAGAATACTTTGGAATTGCAGAAACTGAGATGCTTTATTGCTTCAAACTTCAACTATTCCACTAACAACCCCTGAGATCGATGGAACAAGGCTGCTTAAACCTTTTTCAACTTGCCCCATCGATTTCCAAGCATTAGACTTCACCTTCCAACGTTACATTTTCCTTTTACAAAAAGAAGACCAAAAGTTGCATGTCACATTTTTCAACTTGACAAGATTTTGCATGTTCTTGCATTTTGATACCAACCAACGACTAAGACCTCTAATTGGACCGCAAGAGACATGAAATGGTCTTCCTAGACCTTATTACATGAAATCATCACGAGAAAATCACAATGATAACTTGCAAACCTACTGAACCTAATGTGCTCCTGCACCATACTCCCATGGCAAAATAAGCTTAAGTCCCACTTGTGGACAGACCTGTAACTGTATACCCATGCTTTATAATGTCTTCTTTAGTGATCCAAGAGGCATCTTCCATTGGAAGACCTCCCCATTTGACGAAGTATTGGTAATAGATCTTATGCCTTGTCTTTTTGAGCTCCCTTGTATACAAAATGCATTCTAACTCCAATGCCTTGCTTGGAGGAAGATCCCTGATCCACTCATCATCTGGAGCTGTTGAGGAACCTGCACTTGAACTTGCAACCACATCCCCCTTATAAGGGTAAAGGTCAGAAACATTAAAAACAGGAGAAATGGCAAGTCCGGGTGGAAGCTCTATCTCATAAGCATTATCTCCAAATTTGTGCACCACCCTACATGGCCCTATCTTCTTCATATGGAGCTTAGAGTTCTGCTCTTTAGGATATCTCTTCTTCCTCAAATGTGCCAAAACTGAGTCACAAACTTTGAAATGAAGTTCTCTTCTTTTTAGATCTGCAGTTTGCTTATATTTGTCCACACTCTTTTGAAGATTGTCTCTAACCTGTTCGTTGATCTCCTGCATAACCACAACAAACTCCTCTCCTTCAGCACTTCTCCTTTCCATGCCACTAACATCCCTCAACTCAAACACACCCTTGGGCTGCAATCCATAAACAATTTCAAAATGGCTTTTACCAACACTACTATTCACAGAGTCATTGTATGCAAACTCAGCTTGGGAAAGAATCAGATCCCATTGTGTTGCATGCTCTTTGGTTAGGCATCTAAGAAGGTTTCCAAGGCTTCTATTCACCACTTCAGTGTGCCCATCAGTTTGAGGATGATAGGCAGAACTGAAACTCAAGTTAGTACCCAACTTTTTCCACAAGGTTTGCCAAAAATGATGCAGAAACTTGCTATCCCGGCCTGAAACAATGCTAAGAGGTAAGCCATGGATTCGCACCACCTCTTTGAAGAAGAGACCTGCTATGTAGGAAGCATCATTAGTACTTTTGCAAGGTATAATGTGAGCCATCTTAGAAAATCTGTCTACAACAACATATATTGAATGAAACCCCCTTTGAGTTGTAGGTAGACCCATCACAAAGTCCATGCTGATTGATTCCCATGGCCTATTGGGAATTGGAAGGGGTTGATACAACTCTGCATTGGCGCTACTTCCTTTAGCTCTTTGGCAAATGGTATACTTCTCCACAAAGTTACTTACATCAATTTGCATTCTAGGCCAATGGTTGTGCCTCTTCAACTGTTCCAAAGTCTTATCTGGCCCAAAGTGACCTGCAAGGCTGCCAGTGTGGTTTTCTTTGATCAAGTTAGTCCTCATAGAACATTTAGGAATGCATAATTGAGCCCCTTTAAATAGCAAACCATCTTGAATCAGAAAATCTAACTATTTTTCATTACTACTGCTACAAGGCTGCAAGCAACTAGCATAGATGTCTTTGAAATCTTCGTCATCAATGTACATACCTTTTAGGGAATCAAGTCCCACACTATGCAACTGAATTTCTTGCACCATCAAAGCCCTCCTACTTAGTGCATCTGCCACTTTATTTGACTCTTCTTTCTTGTGGTTTATGGTAAAAGTATAACCTTGCAAGTACTCAACCCATTTCACATGGCTATGGCTAAGCTTTTCTTGACCATTCAAAACTTGCAATGCATGATTATTAGGAAACATTATAAATTCTTTAGGAAGCAAGTAATGTCTCCATTTCTTTAATGCTTGTGCCATGGCATACATTTGAAAGTGATAAGAGGAATACCTTCTCTTGGCTTCATTCAACTTTTCACTGAAGAATGCAATAGGCCTGTTTTCTTGACTCAATACAGCTCCTATAGCATGGTTACCTGCATCACATTGAATGGTGAAAACCTTGTCAAACTAGGCAAAGCCAATATAGGCTGCTCAGCCACTCTCCTTTTCAAATACTCAAAGCTTTTAATAGAATCATTAGACCACACTGTTGGCGTAACAACTAACACCTTTGGAGTGCAAGTTGGTACAGATAGCTATGCACACTACGCAATGAGTGCTCTTCAAATTAGGAGGGGAAGCTCCCTCGTTATGCTTGACAAAAGTGCTTGAAAAGGAAAGTAAACTAAACTATATCTTATTTTTTTGTCTCTGCTGTAGAGGTACAAGGCTTTCACGAAAACTCTATACGTTGCAGCTAAGTATTTTCTGGTTTCGCTTAACTACAACTCACAAAACTAAGTAACTTAAACTATCCAATCCCCTCAAGAATTCAGAGCATGAGGAAACGGAGCGGGAATGATTATCTGACGATAAGCCGGGTACGGACTCACAACATGAAGGCAAGGTGGCACAACTATCTGCTTGTCTGAATAGGCTTATTGGAAACAACAATATACGATAAACTAAGTATAGATTCTCAACTTGAAGGCAAGGTGGCACAACTATCAGCTCAATCTGAATAAGTTTATTATTCACACACATCGCACGATAACCAAGTACAGATTCTGAACTTGAAGGCAAGGTGGCACATCTATCAGCTCAATCTGAACAAGTTTATTGAACACAAACAGAGTCGATCTAACTAAGGAAAGAATTCACCATCATAATTGCATGAAACCCAAGTGGCATATCAATTCATCATAATAGCAAAAACGCATGAACAGATACAGAATGAGCAATATTGCAGGCAAGGTAGGCACAACATATATTTCTCTCTCGTGCAAAAGTTATGTACAAATGAGCAAAAACTCTTATTTATAGACATCGAAAGGTGTAGGGAACCCTAAAACCACCTTGAGTCAACTACAGTCTTGCAATGCGTGCAAGATTTATTGCTAAACCCTAATAAAGGAAACTATACAGTTAACTGGAAAACTACCATTAGTTAATCGAAACATCTAATCTAAAAATGGACAATTGTGCAAGCATGCACGTCCTTATTGAAAGCATGTTAACTGGAACACTACCATTAGTTAACGTAAACACTAAATAAAACTCCAAGTGAATAAAGCTGATCTCAGAATAGATATGCATGAGATGAGACAGCGAGTTAACTTGAGAAGGTAACGCCAAGTTTAACTCCTGTGTATAATGTCTATTCTGAGAGGTGGGAACTGAAGTCTACTGATCGTGACCTCGAGCAACCAATCCCTCAACGAGATTGCTAACTGCATCACCATCTGGAGCTCTGATACTCTGTCGAAGAATGCTATGCCTACGCAGCATGTCCTCACCAGTTGTGATCTGGGACTGAAGTTCACCTCTGCTCCTAGTTGCTTCATCGAACAATGCTGACATGACTGTAAGCTGATTAATCTTACAGCCAATGGTCTCCCCACTGAAAATAGTATGAGTGAGTGCTTGGAGCTCTGACTGTACATCAGTAAGCTCAACATATGCACCACCCACAATCTGATATCGGCACGGCAAGCGAGATACTAAGGTCCTCACAAATTGAAGTGCACTAGTAACGTGCTTTCTACTCTCAGCCAACTTTGACGCCATAGTCTCCTCTATCTTTTCCTTGAAAACCTACTGTGTTTTCCAAGAGTAGACAACTTCTTTATCTTCTGCATCTGTGATTGATTCATATGCCATACTTAGGTGAGCAATCATAATCTCATCTCGGGGTCTATTAATCGCCATGTCTCGCTCCTCATCCTGCAGACGTAGACGGAGCTCTCGTGCATTGTACCACAACTGATATAACTCTGTAAGCATAGAACGACCTCTAGCAACGAACTCCTCCTCCCACTCATCCAAACGCTTGCCATGTGCAACTAAATGATTAAGTTGGCCCTATTCTGCTGGAGGCTCAAGCATCGGCGGGAGTGTGGCAATGACATCTGACCTGTGTACAAGGCTAGAAATGTACTGGCGAAGCTGTCTAATTTCAGCCTTGAGGGCTGCCTTATCCTCTCCGTCTTTCAGCATTCTATCCCTGGGACTATTTGTAGCAACTTGTAGGAGATCAACCTGAGTCTGGCGTGTGCTACGACCAAGGTTCACTGTGATAACTTCGAAATCTTGAGATTCCAACTCGTCCAAGCTCTTTCCCTGTGGAGGTATAGCAGTCTTGACAATGATCTCCATGTCAGTATTCCTTTCCACGTGGAACATGTTCTTGATCCTCTTGTCTAGCACATCCTGGTAAACCTGATCAAAATCTGAATGGTTAAGGACATAGGATGGCTGCCTCCTCTTCCTTCCCAGATGATTTTCAATTCAAGATTGATCTCGGCTATTGCTACTGGAAGGATCTGTACTAGCAATAGGAGGTTGTGATGAGAGTGAATATGTAGAAGAACTACTGCGAGATAGGGAGTCTAAATCCAATTCAATGTGAATTGGGGCTGGTGACTGCTCCAGAACTGGTATAGAAACTTGAGGCTGAACCTCGGGCACTGGCGGACTCTGAACTGACCTCTGAACTTGCTTTGTGATAGGCTGTCTGTCAAGTTCCGTGTGTATTAGTGGCAAGTGCCTTGCCTTTTGAATTGTTTGGCGCTTGACCTTTCTTAGGAGGGTTACTCCTCTTCTTCTGTTTAGGTTTTGACGAGGAAGGTAACAACGGATCCACCACTGGCAGCTCTGTTCTAGTCGCACTTACCCTCCCGGTCTTCTTGCTGTGAAGGTAAAGTATACTATTCTGAATAACTCTACTTGACCTCTCATTTATTGTTGCATATTCGTTGGCGTACCAATCAATTGCTGGCAGCGGTTTTGTGTCAACCTGCTCTCTGAAAAACTAAGGAAGAACTTCTCCCTCATCATTTGATAAACCTCCCACATCTTCTGACAAGAAAACAGAAATTTGTGGGAGAGAGAAGCAGCTATAGCTACGTCTGCGAACCTCGAAGTCATCCACGCAATTTTCCCAATAATCCTCCATAGAAGGCTTATGATATGCGTGTCCAGAAAGGCAAGTTGTGTAATGACCCCAAAGATCATAGGCACGTGCCTCAACAAGATACTTGAGATGATATTTCTCGAGCTTCTGTGTTGCATTTTTGGCATCAATTGCCGTCTTGCACCAATATATTCCAAACTGAAAAGGAAAATTGGCAGCTGGTCTGTGCTTGCGACACAAATGATGATGAACATCATGCAACTGCCTCAGGAACTTGTAATGTCCCCATTTTGGCCATACACTCTTCTTTTGGATTTAGCCTATTTCTGGAAATCCGTAGGCTAAGCTGAAGTATAAAACTAGGGTTTCCTCTTTCAGATACTGATCAGTTGGCGTTCAAAGGGTGTTGTGCAGATTTACTATTTATAGCAGTTTGCTGTTTTTAGCAAGTCTATCTTTTGGCAGTATCTATCTAGCAACAATTCAATCCTTTGCAGTTCAGTGTTCAGTTTGGCTTTCTGATGGTTTTGAAGTTAACTTACTATTTTTGGCATTTACTATTTTTAGTAAGTTCATTTTTGGCAGAAGCATCATCATCAATTTGGTTTAGTTTGGCATTTGTCAGTTTGCTATTTTTAGCAATTCATTAGTTGCAGCTTGGGCATTGTATTTGGTTATCTCCTTGGACTGAGTTTCAGACTTAGTCAATTTTCATGTCTTGAAGTTGTACCCCACGCCTAGGCTTGATGACTTCAAGTTGTTTTAAAGAAGGGGACATAAAGGGGTCAAGTGAGCATTTAATTATTTAATAAATGCTTTATTGTTGCAATATGAAATGGATGCCTAAAAGGGAAGTTGAATGATATTTTATTATTTCAAAAAGTAAAAGGCAAAAAGGTGGCGTCCCTTTTGGAAGTTGAAGTGATTCAACTTCTTGGAATTTGAAGAGTTCTTGTTGCTTCATTTGCCAACTAAAAGCTTATATATTGCTGCTGTTTGAAGAGCTGATTATCAAATATTTTTATGCTAATATTATGCTGTCGAAATGACAACTTGTTTAATACTTCGAGGGATGCTTACCTCCTAGTTCCAATCCAATTTCGTGTTTGAAATACAACACCTAGTTGGTCATTTGCTGCTTCTCAAATCAGACTAGCAGATTGAGCTCAATAGTTGAAGATTTTGATGAAATTTCCAGTTTTGAAGTTGCTGATACAGTCACAGCTGAAAGTGGTTTTTGCATACAGCTTTTGGAGTGAATTTAATTTGCTTGTGGGTACTTTTCCAATCCATTCCTACACCCAAGGCGACCATCTTTGGAGAGTTTCAGATTTTAGTTTTGAGTTTATGATTTTTACTTGTCAAAATCGCCCTTGCTCAAGGCCGTACCATTCAAGGAAGCATTGGGATTTGTGCCAGAAATAAAGCTGCTGTTTGGTTGCTGTTTGATGATCAAAAAATGTTCGCCTACCTTCTAAGAAGACACAGCAAAAGACGGCATTCAATTCGGAGATGAATTAAGTGAGTTATGAACATTTCATTGATTTTCTCTGTAGCTGGTTTGAATTTCCAGAATTCTGATTTTTATATCAGACTGTTATAATTCTCAGTTTTTGGTCTTATACTTCAGTTTTGGAGTGTTATATGATTGTAAGAATTCATACTTCTTTTTCTAAGGTTCACTTGCTATCATTGTAATTTGTAATCTGCAGAGTTTAATTTGTAAAGGTTGAGATTAAGCATTACTAATCCAACCATTTCCAGTTCTGCAATTACTTATTGTTTTGTCATTAAATTACCCCTGGATGGTTTACCGCCAGTGTGGATAATCTGATTTGTAACACTCTTGTACCCACTTTCATAGTGGAGAATCCCCACAGCTCTGTGGATGCCCGCCGCAGCGGATGAATTGTTTTAATTGTAATCTTTTCCCCCCACTGTTTGGTGGTAGTGTGGAAATGCTTTTCATGGCTGGTTATCCGCCTATTAGTTTCTAGTTTTCAATTCAACACTCCGTCATATGTTAGCACCTCGCCCTCAGTGGGATCTTGAGTGCACATTCTTGACGTTGAGTTTGTTTCATTTCAAGTACTGTTCTTTAGTTTCTCCGCCATATGACAACACCTATCCTTCCTTGGGATTGAGTGTGCATTCTTGGCGTTGAGTTCTTTCAAGCTTGGTTTTCAGTTTGATGCTAACGCTAATCCAGTTGGCTATTGTTGGTTTATGTTGTGTAATTCCTTCGAAAAAATTGGTTAGCATATTTCAGAACTCCATAAAAACTGTCTTATCCGCAGGATAATGTGGAAGTATAGCTGGATTTCTTGTAAATCCATATATTCGGATATTAGTGTATGTCGAGAACTGAATGAACCAGTCCGCCCAACCATCCATCGCTGCTCTAGCAATTGCCGAGATACGAACTTGCAACTGTCGGTCCAAGTTTCTCACTGTATAAGTTAGGAAAGCCTCGTGAACATGCTTGAAATGACGTTCAGCCGTAGTGAACTCAAGCTGATTGTAGTAATGATAGACTTTCTGAACACTAAGAATGCCCACAGTGTTTAGTCCTCAGAACTGACCCTGATAAGCAATCAAGTACACGAGATAAGAACACATGTGAAACTCATGAGCAACTAAGAAACCGTTGATCTGCTTGTGGATAACATCGATGATGAAGGATGCCCAGTCATAATTCTCCTACCTAGATATGATGCTACCAATGATGTAATACATCCAAGGCTGGAAAAAATTTGCATGTGTTTGACCCGAGACATGATGCAGGAGTGTAATTAGAATCAAGTACTCATCATTGTACTCACCACGACCCACATTGTTTTTGCAATTTGTTCTTCGCTTGCTTTAACCATCGTTCTTCCATTTTACTCTAGCAGTTGTCCACATCAGCATTGAATGCATGCTCGCACTGCTCCATAGAAATAACTAGACTATTCGGGTGCTGAGGTATACAAAAACTTCTTTCAATGTCCAAAGGCTTGAGACTGCAAATAACTCGTCCATCTACTGACACTATCTCACGAGTAGCAGAGTTGTAATGCTTAATACAAGACATCACGAACTCAACATAATGAACGTTGATAGGTATGGGAGCGGTCTCCAATAACCTGGACTGCTGAATGTTTTGAATAATCGAATCTCTGATCTTAACTGGATCTAAGACTTCTTTTGGCAGCACCTTGTGAAGATTTGTCTCAATAGTCCCGATGACGTCGTGAGTAAGGACTGATTTGGTCCTGTATTTGAGCTGAGTGTACTGCATTCTGAAAAACTCGCCTATTGACTGTGAAATCGACTATGTTCTGACAAGATTTCTGGAAAGCTAAAAATAGCTTGCTGAGGCGAAAAATAGCCTATTGAAGAGTTATTTTCGGCGAAAAATCTGAGATATGGGTTTTGTCCAGAAAAAGATTCTAAGACAACCCAGAACGTCAGAAATTGGAAAATATGACTTCTACTCGACCATGCAAGGAGTTTTGAGTTGAGGAAATTAGAAACTCGAGAACGAATGCTCTGGAGTTAAAAATTCCTGAAAAATCAAGCACATGAATTGAATTCGAGGAAGCTATACAAAAATGATCCAGATGTTCAGAGTTGTCAAAATTCGCCAACTTCAGGAACATGCGAATTGTATTTTGAGAGAAATTTGAGAATCCAAGAGGAGAAAGACGTTTTTTTCTCTATGTTCTTTTGTGAAAATCGCCCATGTTCTTCAAATTTACTGATGAATGTGAACTTGAACCTGCAAAAAGAATTGTTTGATGCAATCGCCACTGGAAACTGATGATAAATTCGCCCAACCTGTGAAAACTCGCCTCTGCTCTGAAGAAATACGAATTTCTTAAGCTGAATGAATGTTTAATGATGGCGCCATGCTTAAATAAAGAGAATTCGCACCATATTATTGATTGCAAGATTTAAAACCTCGACTGAAATAGAATGATTCTGATTGGACCCCCTCTAGTTACACCGACACTGAGTCGAAGTCCGGAATAAAAATAATAAAATAATATTTAGTTGCCAACTACATGCAAATTTCATCTTACAACACAAAGGGGCGCCAAAAATAGTTTATTGGACAAAATCGCCACCTTTCATGTTGGCATGTAATTTGAAAAATTAAATATTATTTTATTTAGTTGACAAACCACGTAAAGCATTTGGAATTGTCCAACGAACTTCACTGATTTCAAAAAGTTCTCATTTGACCTCATAGGTGTCCATTTGCTCAAGATATCACGTTTTTTATTAACTTCCTATTTTATAGCTGACTACAAAGTTACAACTGACCATCTTCGACATTGATTTCCGGGTGACCAGGTGATGCTGAGACTGAGCAAGTGCATTCATTACGAAGCCTGCAGAGCAAGGAAGAAATGTTCTGCTGGGAATCATCACTGCAAAATCCATCATTTAACACCTTAAGGAATTAGGCGCCCTTGATTAAATTGATTTTCAGGTACCAGACTTAACCATTTCTCCATACTGCCATCCGACGCTTCAAACGGCTGTTGACAACGAACGGTGAACCTTGCTGACTGGCTAACAAGCTCACTGCATGACTAGAGGTATTCTACATCCAACGAATATACGCAAGGCATCTGAAAGCTGCATTAAGGACCCCAAAAGTAAGGGCGCCCCTGGCCTGAAAAGGCACGAACACCATTTTGACGAAAGTGGAACTCTCAATTAGATGCCCTACTTTGACCTCTGATATTCGGAGCTAGGATGGCCTGATTCGAGCACCGTCTATCTCAACGCGTAGCCAGAAGGACCTACGAGAGACGTCTTTGGAGGCGACGAAGCAAGAAAACTGCTTCTAAGACCTGTTGTGACCTAATTCACACCTCGCCCCATTGCAAATGGGGACCCTTGTTTGCTTTTTAGGGTTTTGCTTTCGCGTGCCTCGTTTTGTCTGCTCTTCGTTTGGGGGTTTTGAGTCTTAATTTTGAACGGTCACCCGAGTCGAGTCAATGAGTTTTCGCCTGGATCACTGCATAAACGCCACCATCGTGCTTAGAAGGCCTGGGAGACGAAGATCGACTGTCGTTTCGGTCGATTCTGACACCTCCAAATTTTTAGGGTTTCTCACCCCGGGCCCCCTATTTTTTAGGACCTACTTTTTTGGCACTTGTGGGCAATTCTGGGATCCCTATTTTTTAGGGTCTATTTTTGGAAAATTGCTATTTATGGAAAATTTCTATTTTTAGAAAATTTCTATTTTTAGAAGGGCCACGAGTTTCGAAAACGCACTCAGAAGTTCGAAACGAGCAACGAAACTCTCAGAAAATCGATTCGAAGATTTTTTTAAATTTTGGCAAAAAATCTGGAAAATCACATAAAAAGTTCAAAAAATCTGGAAAATTTGTTCAAAAATGGTGAGAACTTCTGGAAAATCACAGAGAAATCTGGTAAAGAGCACAGAAAATGGTGAATGAGATGATGAATTCATCAATAAATTGGTAAAATTCATGAAATCCATCAAGAAATCTGGAAATTTGTGAGAAATTTGAACAGTTCATGGGAAAATCTGAACATTCATCCATGGAGGAAACTGAGATATTTGCCTAAGTATGGAAGACTTTCAGCTCACAGTCAATGGTGAAGCTTCAGCTAAAGGTTGGCAATGGCACCAGATCTGAGCAAGTCCGCCCAGGCAAGAAGAGACAATGGCATAGAAATCTGAGCAATGGCCAACAATGAGATGGAGTCCGCCCCTGTCTAGAATGGAAAAGTGAATGGCCAGGTTACAGCTGAAGTCCGCCCATGAAGAAAGAAGAAAATGTCTAAGAAAATGAGGCCATGGCCAGGCATAAGCTGAAGTCCGCCCTTGAGATAAGTGTCAAGTGGCAAGCAAAACAAGGAACCCCGCCCTGTCCATGAGGTGATTGGCAACAGATTCAAGGAAGTCCGCCTTGAATATTGGACAATGGCTAAACATTCAAGGAAGTCCGCCCTCCAAAGTTAGCAATGGCATGAAAAACAGTCAAGTCCACCTTGAGGAAAATGTCAAATGGCAAGAAAGAAGCCAAAGTCCGCCCAAGGAAAGTGGCAATGGAAACTAGCAAGTCCGCCCTCCAAAGTGGCAAGCCAAGACTTAAAGTCCGCCCTAGGCATAAAGTGAATGGCCAAGAAAAGGTTAAAGTCCGCCCAGCTAGAGATGGTAAGTGGCAAACAAAGTAAGGAAGTCCGCCCCTTGAGCAAAACAGAAATTTGGCTAAGGCGTAGCCAAGGAAGGATGAAATGGCAAGAAAAATGACTAAGTCCGCCCAACCAAAGAGTGAAGTGGTCAACCACAAGGCAAAGTCTGCCTAGCCAAAATGTTAAATGGCCATCTCAAGGCCAAGGTCCGCCATGTTAAGAAAGTGAAAAAATTAAAATTTTGCCTAAGTGTGAACCTTTGAAAAATTAAAATGTGCATATGACTAAAGAAAATCTTCGCCATGGCTAGAAAAATTGTGGAAAAAATGAAACAAATGGCAAAATAAAATCGGACATGGCAAGATAAATTGCGGAACATCAAAAAAATTTTGGACAAGATACAAGTTATGGCTATCAAAATATTGGGCATGGCTAGGAAAAAGTTGGACATGGTTAGAAAAATGTCAAACGAGAAATATTTATGGACAAATAAAATTGGACATGGCCAAATATTTTTGGGAAACGATCAAAAAATCATGGACAAATAAATTGGATGAAATTGAAAACAATGAAAATTCGCCTAAGGCATTGGCAAGGAAATTTTCGAAGATCAAAAAATTATGGGCCAATAAAACGAACGGGTTGGAATGGACACATAAAATAATTATTTTAATTATTTTAATCATTTATTTTCCAACAACAAAAGGAGATAAGTCTTGAAAATTTCGAAATTGGAAAGAGAGAAAAAGAGTTTTGTTGGACTGTGAATGAAATTAGAAACTTTCCCGGACGAGTTTATTGAGGATAGAACTTGCCATACGAAAGCAAAGTGAAAGATGAGTTCGAACTTGATTCAAAGGAAACATTGCAAATTTACTAAAATGATCGACCCTCTCACTTGTATAAGTGATTTTGTTTTTCATTTGTGCAATCACTCGATTTTGAGAAGAAAAGTGGTGAGAGGAAAATTGTTTAAGGCAAAAGGTTGAAGAAATTCGCAGCAAAGTGAAAGAAATATTCTGTTATCAGCTTGCATTGTGATCGTGATCACGTCTCCAAGAAGTCACAAGGCAGATTTTTCTTGTCCATTTCATGTTAACATGAAGCTTCACCATTTATTTTCTTGCCAGCTTGTTATTTTTTGTGAAGTCTAGTTTGATTACCAGCTGGAATGTTCTTTCAAACTGATTTTAATGTCAAATTCTGATTTTCCTTTCATCCTTCTCTTGCAGATGTATTTTTCGAAGCAGCCAAGATGAAATTTGCAAGCAAAGGTGTCCAAACACAATCTAAAATCAAGTCAAAGTGGGAGCACGTTCTAGACACAGATCTTGGCCACGTAGATCTCGAAGACTTCCGAAAGAGAATGTACGGGACTGACGGACGTCTGCCTACACCAATCGCCATGAGGATGATGCGTAACGGAATCGTCCATGCAGCTGGATTTCCACCAGCAAAAGAATGTCCTGAGCTGATGGCAGAATGCGCACTACATTACAATGCGCAAGACAGACAGATAGAAGCTCCTGACGGAAGGGTCCTTGCCTACTTGTCCGAGCCAGCAATCCAGGAGACTTTTGGCATTCCAGTGTACAACCGAACATCATATCGCACCAAGCAAGATGCACTCAAACTTTATCAAAGTCAGAAGGATCTCTGTGCATCCAACATAAACAAGAATTGGTTATTAAAACCAAAGCCTACTGCAAGCAAGATGCCGAAAAAATTGATTAGAACCCACTTCAAAGAGGAATATGGTGATATTGTTCTGCTACTTAACAGAATGGTAGGCAGTGCCCACGGTGCTCCTTTCGAAGATTGGATGTACTATTTTATTGATGAGATAATCACTGGAGTCAAAATGTTCAATTGGTCCAGGATGATTAGCGACAGCTTGCACGAACAGTTGGTCAACTTTGAGCAGACCAAAATTTTCCACATGAGCTCATACATTGTATATTCACTCGCAAGATACTATAAGTATCCTGGCTTGACATGCAAAGGCGTGGTCGGCAATGGCGAGGGGAAATTGAAAGTCTACGATTGCTATCCGCAGCTGCAGCTGAAAGAGAAGTCCCACTTCCGGAGAGCTCATGATGCATTTTTGATGTATATCACCTGGCTTCTTCAAGGTGGAACTCACCAAAGACTCTCGCATGAAGCCAAGAGCCTGATCAGCCGGTATGGATTCTGGTTTATTCAATATCCTAAGTTCACCTACATCAGAATCCAAGGATTTTCCGGAAATCCTTATAGGCTGCCTGTCTATCCGACTAACACGATGGTATTGCTGGAAGTGCTAAGGCAACTAGAAACATATCAGAACATCCAAAGGCCTAAGCAGAAAGCTGCTGTTGTAATGTCCCCTTCTCAAATCCTGATCTTTCCAGTGACCGTTGGCCTTTTTTCTGGGAACCCGAAGGCTAGTCGGAAGGTAAAATTAGGGTTTCCTAATTTTGAGGAGGTCATTGTTCAGAGATGGTAGATTCAATGGCGGATTCTTTCTGGGTTTTCAGAAAGCTTCGCAGTGGTATGTTCATCTCGGCATTCTGAGCATTTCCAGGAATTTACTATTTTTAGTAAATTCTATTTTTGGCAGTTCAACAGTCGGATCCAGCTTGGTTGACTTCCTATGTCAGTTTGATTAGTTGACTTGGTCATTATTGGCTTCAGGGCACAATTGGAGAGATAAGTTGATATAATTAATTAAAAAGTCAAGTTTTAATATTATATTCGAACATTGACCCCTTGGCCTAGTCTATTGACTTTATGTTGTTTTGAAAAGTGGGCTTTTTGAGGGTGGCGCCTCATTAAAGATTATTTTATATTTTACATTTTATCCAAAGTCAAAACAAGCTATAAAGGGGACGCAATTATTAAAGTATTGATTTTAATTAAAAAGTCAATATTGAGCTTGAAGGAAATGGACGCCATCCTTGAAAGAGATTAGGGTTTTTGCCTTGAAGAGGAGATTAGGGTTTTGAGAAGTCAACGAGAAAGTTATAAAAGGAAGGCTTTGATCATCATTTGGTATCTTTTGTCGACTATACTGTTATGCTGCCGGATTGGCTCTGGGACTGCTTCGAGGAATGAAGGCCTCCTAGCTTGGGCATCACTTCGTGTTTGCAAGACAACATCTAGTGGTGATTCGATCATTTGTGAGTTTGCATTTGTATTTGTGCTTTGCATTCCGTTTGGTCTTGTTAAGTAAGTTTGCATTTTAGAGAATTTCTGTATTTGCTGTTTTAGCTACAGCAGATTGGGGTTTTTGTTTGTAATTCAAAAAATACAAAAATATTGTTTGTGGGTATTGTCTTATTCAATTTGTGTGGGATAGACGAACATATTCCTAGAGTTCTAGAATTTATTGTCAAGCCTTTTATTTTTAAAGAGAAATCGAACTTTTCAGCAGGCCGTACCATTTGAGGCTGTCTTGAAATTCGTGCAAGTTGTATTAAGGCATTTAGGGTCTGTTTTAGTGTTTGATCTTGGTCGCCCTTGTCATTAGAGTGCATTGCATTTTGTTTCACTTCATTCGGATCAGATTTAAGGAAATTACGAACAATTCTTTGAATTTGTAAGCTGCTGGTTATGTAACACAAAGTGCAGATCTGATACGACAGTTTATGAAATCTGCATCTTCCATTCTTGGTTGGTGTCAAGATTGCTTTATAACCTTTGCAGAGGATTCTTATTGTATGCACCATTGAAAGAACATCTTATATACTGATTTGCAGGCAATGTTATGTTGTAAACTGGCAGTAGTACTGACCAGTTGTTCTTTGAATATTGTTTACTTGCTGTTGTAATTCTCTAAGCTTCTTCAATAATTATTGTAATAGATTTACCTCCGCCCTATGGTAGCTACTTCCCATTCTGGGTAGCAAGCACATTCTGGGTGTTGAGCAGTTTCATCTTTCAGCATTATTTCTTTCTAGCATTGCTTTGTAATTCACTCCGTCATATGGTCGCCCCTCACTCCGCATTGGATTGGGTAGCACATACTTGACGTTGAGTTCCTTTCTGCAATTAGAATAGAGGACCCTATGACCAATGCTCACCATCATCGGTGCCATCCTGGTTAGAGTTACAGCTTAAGCAGTTTGTTTCAGATCCTCTGACCAATGCTCGCCATCATCGGCGCCATTCTGGTTAGGGTTGCTTCTTGCACGTTTTGGTTTATCCATCTAACCTTAACGGGTGCACTGTTTGTAATGTTGTAATCGGATAATTTGTGAAAACCGAAAAAAAATTGGCTCGGAATATTTCAGCTGTCACCTTCCCCTTTTTCATCGGCAACATGGAGGAGTCATGCCCGACAGCACAAGCGGCAGAGGTTGCTCGACTGGAGATTCAGCAATATCCATTCATCTCATACAAATCCAGGAACAACTTCGATCCACTCCATCACATCAAAACTGTGGACGGAGAAAGCTATAAACATCGGGTTGACTTAGAGGACTTCTGGGCCAACGCAGCCGATGAATATGACGTAAGGAGAAGGTTATGGTCAAGGCTGCCATTAAGCATGATAAGGGCGACAAAGCTCTTCAAAATACCTGACCAACTGCAAGAGGATGGAATATATGTGCAGCCAGGCTTCATGGAAATGAGCCACTACCGCCTATAAAATGGTTTGAGCCTGAGATGGGTGATCTATCCACTTTGATGCGCCCTGTTTTCAAGTACTCTCAGTGGTGGATAGATCGTCAAGTAGAGGTCCTAAAACAGAGAAATGTGCAATTTACCTATGAGTTGATGGGAGACACAGAGTCATGTTCTTCAAACGCCGGTGCATCTCGTGGAGATGGACCAATAGATGCTGCCAACTCGAAGAAGAGGAAAGAAGCCGATAAAACTGCAAGGCAAGACAAGGGTAAAGAGATAGATGAAGGGCCTACGCGGAAGAAACACAAGTCCAAACCCCTCCAGTCGACCACTTCTAGGAACATAGAAGAAATGCTTGCCTTGGATAAAGAATCTTTGGAGAATGCCAGGATCCCTTCTCCAGTTGAAAATATAGAGCCAATCCAAGTAGAAGATGATGATCAACCCTCTCCAGCAAGCACAGAAATCTTAGGATCGGATAACGACACAGACATCGAGGATAGAGAATTCGAGGAAGGAATGATTTCCGCCCTCAAAGGCATTCAAGAGGACCCATCCGTCCAGGAGATCCAGGATATGCAGTTGGTCCAAGAAATTCAAAGTATGTCGGAAATTCAAGAAGATCAGGAAGTGCAGGGCATACAGGACGACCAAGAACAACAAGACGTAATTGAGCGGCCAACAGTTCCAGAATGGCTTAGGGAAAGATTGAAAAGAAAAGCGCCAGTGGAGGTCCTTGAGGAGGACAATGACAGATTTTCTGGCCAGATTAGAGCAAACTGACCCAAGGAAGAAGGCCAAAAAGTTCTCTACCATCCAGAGAGATGAAGCTGGAAATCGCACGGTGCAAATTGCAGTGCCTGCAGCCGACAAGTTTCAAGACGAGATTGCTCCTGAGGAATATGCTATCACAACTGTCGACATGGGTCCAGCAACAAAAGAGCAAGAAGTCGAAGACTTGGATAATTCCGTGGCCACCATCAAGGCCAGATTAGAAAAAGAAGTTGCCAAGAAAAAGGAGTACAAGAAAGAAATTCAACGCCTAAAAGGCTATATCCAGCACCTGACCAAGCCACTAAACGAAGGTGAGCAAGTGGCGCCTTTACCTCCAAATGCTTCACAAGAACCAAGTGCAAACTTCGAATAGGAATTGACAACAGCGAGGGAGGCTAAAGACTGGATGATTGGAAGGAAAGAATAGGCATTGATATTTGCAGAAAAGTTGGCGCAAGTGAATGAACAGGCTTCCTTCATGCTTTCACGAGTTGCAGATCTTGCGGAGTCATGGAGAAGTCTCGAGGATATTCAGAGCAGGATCATCCCATGCATCCGGGAACTGAAGGGCATTTCAAAGCTAAGATTGATTGAAGACAAGGTTATCGAGGCTGGAGCTGCATATGACTTCAATGGATGGTACTATGCCTTAATCTCAAGGAAAGGAGTCCTCGAAAAGGTGAAGCAGGATAGTGGTAGAGTTGAAGAACAAGTAAAGGAAATTCAAAGAAAAATCTATGAGATGGCTGCAGATATGCTAGACAAGGAGGTTGTCTGAAGGAAACACTTGCGGCCAAGGAGTTTGAAAGAGCAAGTACATAAAGTTTTCTCCACCACCGGGCCAATCATGAAAGAAGGATTCACCAAAGTGTTCGAATTCATGGCCATCAGAAGTGCTTTCTTGCTGCAGGAGCCAGCATGGGCGACTATGTTTGCAGAATGTGCCGAGAACTTGGATTTGCTGGAGTACAACATCAGCGTGCTGCCCGACATTGCCATGGAGGAGGTCGACTTGATAGTGTCTAGGTTCGCCGAACGTGAGGCTGCACAAGTGGATAAGGATGACACTCCAGTTGTCTAGTGTTCTCTTCAGTTAACTGATTGTGGTTGTCATGTCCCCTTCTCAGTGACATCTCTCAGAGGACAGGATTGGCCTATCACACGACCCTCGTAGGCTGATTGATTGGATAGAGGGTCACTTCGGAGCTTGGCTCAGCTTCAGTTAGCAGAGTTTGATCAGTGGTCTTTCGTTCTGGCTCGATCGGAGGCTTTTTGCAGAATTGCTATTTTTAGCAGTTCCTGGTAGGCAGTGTGGGACCCCTGCTATTTTTAGCAGTAGGGCTTTGGCGGCATCCGGAATCACTTCAGAGTTCGTCAGCATCAGACGGATCGGTAATCAGATGAGTAACGAGGAAAATATTAATATTTAATTATATTGATTAAATATTAATTATTTAATGATTTATAATATAAAGTTATAATGTTATATTATAACTTAAGTGATTTGCCTTGAGGGGTGCGCCCATCATCAAAAGGGGCCAGTTTGGCAATTATTGATTATTATAAAATATTTCACGGAGACTATTGTAATATTAAATGATGAAAATGTGAATATTTTATTAAAACCCTATTCTTGAGGAAATCGCACTTTTCAGCATAAAGTGGATTTTGCCTTGGGTTTTGAGCCATTATGTGATTATTGATTTTGAGAGACTGATCAAATTGATCTGAGCCTGAGACTTTAGGGTTTCGTGTTCGACTTCCTTGGGGAACGAGCCATCTCCAGCGGAAAGCAATTCAGAGAGTGTGCAATATCACTTGATCTATTGCCAACAGAGGTTTTCTCATTCAGAGTAAACTACAGAGCTTCAGAGAAATCGATATCGTCAGAGATTCTTCAGTATTTGGTATCAGAGATCATCTATCACCTAGGGCGCATCATATTCTGAGATTTAGACATTGATTGAAGGAGGACGTACAAACTTCAAAGCTGTTTCTGTTTGGCCGTACTTTCCTGTCAGGCCGTACCACCACAGAAACACGTGTTTATTCTTCTTGAGAGAAACGCCTCTCATACTTGCTTCAAACTTGCATCAAAAGAGGCGCCTACAGTGCTGGAGTCATATGCAGTCATCAGATAGCAGGAGAAGAGGATTATTTATTTCTGCCGTACAATTCTGTACCTTTAGCTGTAGCAGAAAATACCAGGTTTTTCTTCAATAAAAATATTGTTATTCTTTGATGCATGTTCCAGATCTTAATGTATTGTTGCCAGTTGAACAAATAAAAGCAACGCCTTCATTCTACAGTGTATTTTCTTTGCATATTGAAGATCTAGTATTTTTTAGAGAATTTATTATTATTTCCTAGAATAGCCGTACTGTTCATTTATTGTCAAAAACCCAAAAATTGCAAAAAAATCACAAAACTTCAAAAACCTTCAGAAAAACCTCAAGATCAGTTAGGAGCAGTGTCAGGGGGAAACTAGGGTTTCTACAGTGGTTTTGGAAACCCTAATTAAGGTTTAGTTCCATTTAATGTTGGCCATTGATCTTGAATCAATCTCGGCCGTTCTTTGTAATCTTGAAAAACTATATAAACCCCCCCTCACTCTCTCATTTCGGATGAGATTAGAAAATTCACTAGAAGATTAGAAGGTAGAGATATAGAGAATAGAGATTAAGAGTTAGAGCAGATTTGAGATAGTTAGAAATAAAGAGAGAGTTCTTATGAGATTGTTGTGAAAAGCTACTTTGATAATGAAGTTCAAATGCATGAGGTGCTTTGAGTACTTGATTGTTGAATAGTTGCAAGGTCGCATGTTTTCTTTCTCACTTAGCAGATTTGAATTAAAGTGTATGTTAGAAGAATGATTGATTGATAACGGAGATTAGTGAAACCGAGCTCATACTTTCTTTGGGTGGATGATTTCACTCAATGTGCAAAGTTAGACTGAGCTTTACTGTGGATGCTTAACTTTTGTTTTAATAATTGTTGTTCAATCTGATGGCAATTATTTATCACGTGAAAATCAAAAGCACATTCCTAGAAGATTGCACTTGCTCTGCGTAGTTGTCGTTGAACGTGGCGAAACAGAGTATGGTTTATTGGGTTTCACTTAGTCTTCGTCTTCTCTTGATTTCTTAGGAGTAGCATAATAGTCTCTAAACCCTAAATCTTTTTTCATTTTTTTATATAAATCAAAAAACCCAAAATGGTACTACATTTATGTCTCCACTTCTTCGAATAACTTGCAAAATCTTACTTGTGCCCACAGCAAATCACATCCATACCACAGAGCCTATCCGCGTTCATCTTAAACATTGGAATTACCCTATGACCTCACTCGCAATCTTAGCATAGGAAGTAGTTTTTCAAGAGAGAATAGAGCGTCTGTGACACTTTCTTCTAAAATGTTTTGTGTGTCATAAAACACGCAACAACAAGACCTCAAATAGAGAGGCGCCTTTCCCAAAATGAAATAGACGACCAAACTTGACCATTTTCTGAGTTGTCTTTGTTTTTCAGTATTTCCTCAAAGACCTCGTACGTACGAGCATTTGCCAAATCCCAGAGGTTGACGACTAGGCTGGTTGGATAGCTGGAGTAATTACGCTCAAGTCCCGTGAAGACCTCGAACGTCAATAACCTCATCTGACAGGCCTAAAGGCTAGGCGCCCTTGGCCTACAAAATTATAATGAAATTTTATGCTTCTCTGCCCGTTAAATTATGTGCCTTGTAGAATCTCTACCACGATCTTTCAGAATGTCGGATTAACAGGCAAGTTGGTGCATCGCGAAGCCGGACTAGAGTAGCACAGATGTTAGGAAGACCTCGCCAGGAATTTCAACCATCTCAAAGGTCATTTTGAAGGGCGCCCCTAAGCCTATAGGGGCGCAAAAGCACCATTTGAGGAAGCTCTGTGATATGAACTCTCTTTGTAATCTCATCTTTTGACGTCGACTGTCGGAGCTTTGGGACTCGGATGAATGCATTCGATTGCTCGTCGGATAGGCAGACTAGTCGTGAAGAGATTAGATGCATCAACAATCAGAAATAACAAAATTTAACTACCCTTAAAGAGGTGCGCTGTCATGTCCCCTTCCAGTTGACATCTCTCAGGGAGCAGGATTAGCCTATTATGTGACACTCGTAGGCTGATAGAGTGGATAGAGGGTTTGATTGAGGCTTGGTTTGGGTCCTGTTGACAGAATCATACAGTTTGGCTTTCGTTCGGGGTCATTCGGACATCATTTGCTTGACTTGCTATTTTTAGTAAGTTAAGTCACTCAGCGGAGCACCCCTGCTATTTTTAGCAGTATGGTCTGATCGTGTGCAAATTCAATCACTTATTCTCCAGCTTCATACAGTTCGTTAATCAAACATATTTTGAGGAAGATATTAATATTTAATGGTTAGATTAAATATTAATTATTTTGAAGCTTATATTATAAAGTTATAATATTATTTAATATTATAACTTAAGTGATTTCTAAAGGGGTCGACCAACATTGAAGAGGGGCCACTTTTCAATTATATTTTATAATTAAAAGTGTGTCGAGACTATTGAAAAATTAAAAGTTAAAATTCAACTTTTATTTAAATGATGCCTTTTGAGGAAAAAGTCGACCCTCGAGAATATAAGGAATTTTCATTGTGAAGAGCTCATTATGTTATGAATTGAATTTTTGATCAAGTATTCTTCCAGAGAACGGAGCCAAGGGTTTCAGTTGTCTTTAGGCATTGGAGAACGAGCCATCTTCAGTGTTGTAGTTCAGAGGCTGTGAAATATCAGCTGATTTATTGCTTTCAGAGAGGTAGCTTCATTCAGAGGTTATCACAGAGCTTCACTCTTTGAGTTATCATCAGAGTTTTGGTTTGGAAATCATCTGGGAAGGGTTCTTCAGTATTGGCGTCCATTTTCCAAGTTCCAGACATAGTTTCCAAGATCCGTACAGTTTTGTTGCTGCTGTTATTGAGCCGTACTAGGCTGCTGTTGGGCCGTACTTCCTAGTACCAGGCCGTACCTTTCACACTGGGAAAAGCGCTTCATCTTTTGGCCTTCTGTCTTCACCAACAGGGCCGCATTTGCATCTGGACTCATTCTGGATCATCTGTTGGAGAGAGGAAGTGGTTATATTGACAGCCGTACCAGTTCATCATCATTTCATGCGCCTATAACCAGCAAATCAGGTTTTCTTTAATGCAATCATGTTGTTGCTTTTTAGCTTGCATGTTATCAGATCTCATATGTAATCAATCCGGAAAGTCAAATAACAGTCTGGCATCATTATATCCTGTAGTTTCCTTCATTTCTAGCATTGTAATATTTAATTTAATTTTTATAAGCTATTTCTTTCAAAATCGCATTTCTTCAATTTATGCACAAAGAACACAAAAACATCAAAAACGTTCAAAAACAAGCAAAACAAACAGTTACAGACAATAGTGAGAACAGGGGTTTCTACAGTGGTATCAGAGCTAAACCCTGCCATCCTGAGGGTGTAGCATTCTGATGTAGCCACAAGAAGCTGGGCCTCACAGATATTACACTCGCAGGAGAGCCTTGATTGACAGGCAACAGGGATTGAATAGGTAGCCGGGTACCATGGCTGACGGGACCAATGTTCCTCGAAACCCTAGGGGTCAGGACGATGCAGAGGTTCTACTCACTCTTAGAGATTTACGAGCAGGTCAACAGCAGGCCACTGATGTACTACAACAGTTGACAGTGGTGATCCAGAGGTTAGGTACGCCGAGGAGACCGTCACCACATCGTGACGAGAACAAGAGTGATGCAGGTTCACGGAGAGCACCTAGGACTATTTCACGTACAACAGACAGGCCAACTCGGCCTACTTTTGTGAGACAGGAGCCTGATTAGGCCATTGCAGGTGAGGAGCCTGAGGAGATGTTCGCTGATACTCTTATGGCAGCGAACGATGAGTGGGAGTTGCTGACACCAGATGTCAGAGAGAGGATTTCCTTTGACAGATTTCTCACACAGAGGAGAGAACACCACAGGAATCGACATGATTGGAGGCCTAGGAATAATAATAATAATGATCTGAAGCATGCTACAAACAGACTCACTCTAGCTATGTTTGACGGTAGTGGCAAGGTCACAGCACAGGCCTGGATCAGTAAGCTGGACACTTTTCTCACATTGCGTCCTATGGCTGAGGGGGATGCTATCAGATATGCTACATTGCATCTGGAGGGAGCAGCTTATGACTGGTGGCACCACGGGATGGTGACACTCTAGCACGATCGTATCACCACGTATCAGGAGTTCGTAGACAGGTTGGTGGAACGATTCAACAAGAAGGATCCAGAATCTTATTTCAGAGATTTGGCTCAGTTGCGACAGAGTGGTAGTTTGGAGTCTTACATAGGCGATTTCCAAAGATTGTCGGTTATGGTTCCTAATATATCAGAGAGGCGACTCGTTGTGGTTTTCATGGAGGGACTGTTGGAACCATTGAGAGGTTGGATCAAAGCCTTTGATCCTCCTTCGTTATAGGAAGCTATGAAGAAGGCACGCAGCATGGAGTTTGCAGCACCATCCAGCAAATTCAACTCCAGAAACACTTCTTCATTCAGGGACAATAAGGGATTTAATAATAATAAGGAGAGATCTGATTTTAAGAGTGACTCGAAGGGGAAATCAGTACCACCACCCTTGGATTGCGAGGCTCTTAATGATTTGCGCAGGAAGAAGCTTTGCTTCTACTGCAAAGGTCCCTACGATGCTAACCACGACTGTCCTTTGAGGCCTAAGGGTAAGGCCAATAGAGTAATGTGGGCTTATTATGAGGATTCGGAATCTGAGAGTTCCGAACAGCAGGAGAGTTCTGAGGAGTCAGAATCAGAGGCTTCAGAGCCTAAGGTAGAGGCAGAGACAGAGCTCCAGATTCAGGAGGCACGATTGTCTAGCATTCAACAGTAGGGTTCATTTTGACTTCGTGGAGTTTTGGCAGGACAAAGGGTCATCACCCTTCTTGACACATGAGCCACCCACAATTTTATTGATGCTAGATTTGTGGAGAAACGCGGACTCATAACTGAGGAGTTTGAAGGCATTAGGGTTAAGGTGGCCGATGGTTACATTCTCAGGTGTGATCGTATGATTAAGGATCTCCCTTTGTGCTTGAATAACTATGAATTCAAGGCTGATTATTACGTAGTGAACATGGGAGACATTGATCTAGTTTTGGGCATGAAGTGGCTTCATTCCCTTGAGGAAGTTACACTTCGTATCAAATACATGGAGATACAGTTTGATGTGGACGGGAGACTCATATCCTGAAGGCCATTCGAGATAGTAATGTCAGGACTATTTCCTTCCGACGGATGGAGAGACTCATGCGACATGACATGGTAGAGTGGGCTGCCGAGTGCACATTGTCACCTATACAGGAGGGACAGCATAAGACCGAGTATCATCCTGACATTTAGCAGTTGATAATCAAGCATGAGAAGGTTTTCAGTGACATTCCACCAGGAAGACCTCTAGACAGGGGTATTGAGCACATTATAGAGCTTGAGGAGGGCGCTAAGCCCGTCATGATTACTCCTTACAGGCATCCTAAGCGCTTAAGGATGAGATAGAGAAGAGTATCAAGGAGCTGCTTGCTATGGGTCACATTCAACCAAGTAAATCACCATTTGCTTCTTCAGTTGTCCTAGTGAAGAAGAAAGATGGCACCCTTCGCATGTGCATAGATTACAGAGTCCTGAATAAGAGGACCATCAAAAACAGGTACCCCATACCTCGTATAGATGAGCTTATTGATGAGCTCCATGGTGCATGTTATTTCACAAAGATAGACCTGAGATCAGGATATCACCAGATTAGAGTTCGTGAGCAGGATGTTGAGAAGACTGCTTTCCGTTGTCATTGTGGACACTTCGAGTTTGCGGTGATGCCATTTGGGCTACCAACGCTCCGGCGACATTTCAGTCCACCATGAACAGGGTCTTCCATTCACTTATGAGGAAATATGTACTTGTCTTCTTCGATGATATTCTGATTTACAGCAGGACTTGGCAGGAGCATTTGACTCATTTGGATACAGTGCTCAGCATTTTGGAGAGGGAGTCCTTGTATGCCAAGGAGTCCAAGTGTGATTTGGGGATGACTGAGTTGCTATACTTAGTGCATATCATCAGTGCAGAGGGAGTGTGGATGGATCCTGAGAAGATCCGTGCTATCATAGATTGGCCTACTCTGGCGAACCTTACACAGCTGCGAGGATTTCTTGGCTTGTGTGGTTTTTATCGCAGATTTGTGAATGGTTATTCACGCCATGCAGCACCTATGACGGATTTGTTGAAAAAAGGTGCATTCTGTTGGACTCCTTAGGCACAGGAGTGTTTTGTGAGGTTCAAGGAGCTGATGACTACATGTCCAGTGTTGGCATTGCCAGATTTTACGAAGCCTTTTGAGCTTCAATGTGATGCTTCTGGTGAGGGCATTGGAGGGGTGCTTATGCAGGACAAGCACCCGATCGTTTATGAGAGCAGGAAGCTCAGAGGTCCAGAGAGGCTTTACAGTATTTATGATAAGGAGATGCTGGCCATAATGCATGCCTTGGCCAAATTTAGGCAATATCTTGTGGGCAGTAAGTTTTGCATTAAAACTGACCACAACAGTTTGAGGCATTTCCTAGGGTAGCGAGACTTAAACGATCGTCAGCAGAAGTGGGTGAGTAAGTTACAGGCATATGACTTTGATATCACCTATATCAAAGGTACCCAGAATGTAGTGGCTGACGCTCTCTCACGCAGGCCTTATCTGAGCTCTATGGTTCACATTGCAGAAGATTGGAGGCATTTGATTGTGGCAGAGTATGCCAAGGATACTTGGGCATCCAGTATTGTTGAGGGATCGATGGTAGACACCAGGTACACGCTTGTGAATGACTTGATCATTTACAAGAACAAGATTTTCTTGATCCCAGGATCTGAGATGAAGAACACTATTATGCGAGCCTTTCATGATGTGCCCACAGTAGGACATCCTGGGTACTTCAAAACATACAGGCAGATTCGGGAGATGTTTACATGGAAAGGACTTAAGGCAGATGTTCTTCAGTATGTGCGTGAGTGCCCTGTTTGTCAGCAAAACAAGCAGGAGAACAGGTACCCGGCAAGATTATTGCAGCCACTTCCGATTCCTGATAGGAAGTGGGAATGCCTGTCGATGGACTTTATTACAGGCTTGCTCAGAGCCCAGGGACGGGATTGTATATATGTAGTTGTGGATCGGTTGACGAAGTATGCCCACTTCTTTCCGATCACCACCACTTACATAGCTACACAGGTAGCAGAGGTCTTCTTTCGTGAGGTTTCCAGACTACATGGGTTCCCTCGAAGCATAGTGAGCGACAGGGATAGTCGGTTCCTGAGTCACTTCTAGCAGGAGGTGTTCAGACTTTGTGGGGCCGAGCTTACACCGAGCACCAGTTACCACCCGTAGACCGATGGTCAGACGAAGATATTGAATAAACTGGTGGAAGGTTACCTCAGGAATTACATTGCAGGGCAGCAAAAGGTGTGGGTCAGGTGGATATATTTGTGCGAGTATTGCTATAATACTACCTTCCACATGACCATTCAGATGTCCCCCTTCATGGCGTTGTACGGTTATGAGGCGCCTAGTTTCTTGGATTTGCTACTGAGTGACAGTAGAGTGCCGAGTGCTGGAGACTTATTGCAGGAGAGTCAGGACACTATGAGGGCTCTCAAGGAGAATATTGCTAAGGCACAAAATCAGCAGAAGCAGTACGCAGATCGGAAGAGGACAGAGAGATTGTTTGAGGTGGGAGACATGGTTTATCTCATGCTGCAGCCCTACCGACAGTCTACTCTTAGGAAGAGTGGTTCAAAGAAGCTTAAGCCACAATATTATGGTCCTTTAAAGATTCTGAGGCGTGTTGGAGAGGTGGCTTATGAGCTAGAGTTTCCGGCGGATAGCAAGGTCCAGAATGTCTTTCATGTGTCACATCTCAAGAAGGCGTTGGGACACCGTGTGGTACCTTCAGCAGTTTTACTTCCCTTAGATGATGAAGGAAAGTTGATTTTAGTACCTGAGTCTATCCTGGAGTTCAGAGAGAGATAGTTGCGCAGGAGGACTATAAGGGAATATTTGGTGAAATGGAGAGATTTACCAGTGGAGGATGCTACGTGGGAGAGCGAGGAGATTTTGTAGCATCCGGAGTTGAGATTGCTTGAGGACAAGCAATTTCAGGAGGGGCGGACTGTCATGTCCCCTTCCAGTTGACATCTCTCAGGGAGCAGGATTAGCCGATTATGTGACCCTCGTAGGCTGATAGAGTGGATAGAGGGTTTGATTGAGGCTTGGTTTGGGTCTTGTTGACAGAATCATACAGTTTGGCTTTCGTTCGGGGTTGTTCTGAGATCATTTGCTTGACTTGCTATTTTTAGTAAGTTAAGTCACTCAGCGGAGCACCCCTGCTATTTTTAGCAGTATGGTCTGATCGTGTGCAAATTCAATCACTTATTCTCCAACTTCAGACGGTTCGTTAATCAGACGTATTTTGAGGAAGATATTAATATTTAATGGTTAGATTAAATATTAATTATTTTGAAGCTTATATTATAAAGTTATAATATTATTTAATATTATAACTTAAGTGATTTCTAAAGGGGTCGACCAACATTGAAGAGGGGCCACTTTTCAATTATATTTTATAATTAAAAGTGCATCGAGACTATTGAAAAATTAAAAGTTAAAATTCAACTTTTATTTAAATGATGCCTTTTGAGGAAAAAGTCGACCCTCTTGAGAATATAAGGAATTTTCATTGTGAAGAGCTCATTATGTTATGAATCGAATTTTTGATCAAGTATTCTTCCAGAGAACGGAGCCAAGGGTTTCAGTTTTCTTCGGGCATTGGAGAACGAGCCATCTTCAGTGTTGCAGTTTAGAGGCTGGGAAATATCAGCTGATTTATTGCTTTCAGAGAGGTAGCTTCATTCAGAGGTTATCACAGAGCTTCACTCTTTGAGTTATCATCAGAGTTTTGGTTTGGAAATCATCTGGGAAGGGTTCTTCAGTATTGGAGTCATTTTGTAAGCAGCCTTGCTGGGTAAGCTAGCTCTTGGAATGAAGTCTATTTGGTGGCTAATGTCTCTTATAGGTGGTAACGCATTAGGAATCTCATCTACCACAATATCAGCATGTCTTCAACAATGGTTTCACTTCCAAAGGTAACTCCTTTTTATCTGCTGCCATGACAGATTTAGGCCTCACTATGATTGCAAAACCCATGTTCTCCTCTTCCAAGGTCTTAAGGACCTCCTTTTCATTGACCACAATCACACTAGGCCCTACTTGTGCTTCCTGATTGTCATCCTTTAAGGGTGTAAGGGTATAAGAAACCCCATCCTTCTCTATGGTGTAAGTGTTCTTCTTTCCATCGTGAAGTGCCTTCTTGTCATACTGCCCAGGCCTTCCTAAAAGCAAATGGCACACGTCCATGGGTATTATATCATATAAAACCTTGTCTTTGTAACCTATGTGAAACTCCAACCAACTTTGTTCATTTACCACTACTTGCTGCCCCTTATTAAGCGATGAAATAGTATAAGGAGTGGTATGAGGAATTTTCTTCAACTTAAGCTTTTCTACCATCTGAACAGACGCCAAGTTATCTGTACTTACCCGAATCAACGACAACTTTACAAACTTTACCTAAGCACTTACAAGTTGTCCTGAAGAGGGACTTCCTTTGTGGTGGCTCCTTCTCCATTGGTACCTTGATGAGATTTCTCTTTACCATGAGTGATTCACTAACCTCTGGTTTAGCTTTTTGTGATGGGGAGTTCACACTTTCATTGTCTTTTGCTTTGTTTGCGTAACAACTAACACCTCTAGAGTGTAGGTTGGTACAGACAGCTATGCGAGAAACTTCGAACGTTGCAGCCAAGGATTTTTTGGTTTCGCACATCTTAACTACATATCAAAACTAAGTAACTTATACTGTCCAATCCCCTCAAGAAATCAGAGCATGAGGAAACGGAGTGGGAATGATTTATACGATAACCTCTAAGACAGGATTTCCAAGGAGGTTACGATACCTATCCGAGGCGTAGACTGAAAGAAAGGTTATTGGCAATGACATCAAACGATGAACCCTACTTCTGAATTCCCAAGGAGGTGACGACACCTATCTGAGATGTAGACATGAAACAAAGCTCATTAACACAGTAACAATAAACGATAAGCCTTAATTCTAAATTCCTAAGGAGGTGACGACACCTATCTGAGGTGTTGATATGAAAGAAAGCTTATAAACACAAGAACATGAAACAATGATCATCCAACCAAATTGAACAGATATAAAATTTCAATATTACAGGCAAATCTGGCTCAACATATATTACTATCGCGTGCAAAAGTTATTTACAAATGAGCAAAAGCTCTTATTTATAGACATCGAAATGTGTAGGGAACTCTAAAATCACTTTGAGTCAACTACAATCTTGCTGTAATGAACCGGACCAATTATTTTTGTTTTTTCACAATGTAATTACAATCAACACGCCCCCATTAAGGTTAGCTCTAAACCCAAACGATGCGGAAAGTAACTCTAACCAGAATGTACACCAGTATCCCGATGTGGGCAAGGCGTGAGCATTGGTCAGAGGGTCTGATGCAGATGCAAATTGGGAAGGAACTCTAACCAAGAATGCGCCTGAGCAGACGAGCATATGGTCAGAGGATCAATGCATGATGAACTAAAGTAACCCTAACCAAGAATGGCGCCGAGTGATGGCGAGCATATGGTCAGAGGGTCCCTAGACTACTAACTGAAAGTAAATAGGTGGCAAGCCAGCCTCTTCCACTTATTCAGTGGGAAATACAATAGAGTAAATGATAGATAAGAGAAGAATGGCTGATAGTACTACTAACAGCTTACAATATGTCATAATGTTGAATTAAATCTAGAGTTTTCAAGTTCTTCATTGCTGCAACTGTATAGTATGTCTTTCCAATACCAAATGTAACTTCCATTGCTCAATCCCAGCCAAGGGGACAACTTTCTCAATTCTGATATATCAGACCTGCAACATAAAATGAAGAAATCTGCAACCTAACACTCACTCAAATGCTTATATCTTGCTCAAATCTCATGCTATTGACATAAAATGAAATGCAGATTGCTCTAAGGATAAAGGCGCCCAAAATGAAAACCTAAAACCTCACCAAATAGCCTCCATTTATTTTGCACAAATCCCAAAGCATTCCTAGAATGGTACGGCCCAGCTGCAAGGGCGATTTTGCTCTATAAAATCAGGGACACTTCAATAAAATCTGCAAATTAGCTAGAATGGTCGCCCCTCATAAACAAAAGGTGTAACGACCCGACATCTACGTAAAATAAAAATTTCTAACTTTTACAACTTTTAACGAAAGTAAACGAGTAAATAACATAGTAACAAAATTTTTCTTTTCTTTTCGAAATAAAGTACAACATATAAATATGATTTCAAAGCTTTTCCCAATTTAAATAACTTTAACTTTTTCAAATGAATAACAGAGTATGAAAGTATAAGAAATACATACACAGCTTTAACAGCTTTTGCACAAATAGAAGTAAGACGGTCCAGGTTCTTCCCTTTCAAATCTTGGTTCTTGGGTTGTCAGGTTGTGGAGAAGAAACATCACTCGGGTGCTTTTCCGCCAACCACGGACTAATAATGCGGTCCCCCGCACATTCATTTTTCAATGAATGGCCCTCCCTTCGTCGAAGAGATTGGTTGAGTGACCGATTCCGTTAACCAACTGAGCATAGTGTCGTCTCCTACATTACTAGATTCTTGTATCTTACAATCCCAACCTAGTATGTGTGTTTTGGATCACTGTGAACTGACAATGTAATCATCTTCCTAAACTAAGAGGATATAGGTACATTACATTACTATGGCCATAGTGTTTTGATTCAGTAAACGACTGATAAGTCATCTATCACTTACACTACTCAGGGCCGATTTGCCTTTGGGCTACCTTACTCTATGCGTAGGCCATGTCCTTCAATGGGTTCAGTTTACCCCAGACTTCCTACCTCAAACCGTTTATTAGAAATGAGTGTTTCAGCAAGTGTTTACTATCCTATCTCCTGTTTCCGGAAATCTTTATCCTACAAGAAAAGCTTCCTAATGTTAGCCTAATAACACAAGCTAGGATTACACTTTGTATTGACATCATTTTGTTCCTAGAAATTAATACATATTCTACGTACTCTCCATATACGGAGATCATACAAGTTTGAAACTCCAAACAAATACATAACCGTTTAACAGTACAAATCAATCATCACACACAAGAGACAATCTTGTAGTACAATGCATATAAAATTAAGTTGATTTAAAATCCTTTAATCAAATTAAATCCCTTCTTTTCAAAAACCCCAATTCCTATTAAATCTTTCTTAACCAAATTGAATCTATTGAAATGCATTAAGCTATCTCCTTTAGCTACATTGTCATTCCTTAACTTTTTACCCTTGCATAAAATGAAGTCCCTTAAATCATTATGCAATAATAGCTTATCAAACAACAAATGAATGCTGGGGATAATTTATTGATTTCACCTCAATGCAATTAGCAATTCTAAAAACAGTAAAAGAAAGACAACTTTAAGCTATAATCTTTAATTAAGAAACATGCCTGTATAAGCTCCTTTCCAATGTTCCTCTATCAGCAGTCTTCTATTGTTGATCACAACAAACAGTTTCCTCACCCAAAAATTCTCCACAGAAAGAATGCTATTGATTTCTCACAGAAGTCTATGAAATATAGCTGAGAATACTCTAATCTTTAACTGAAACACTTTGAAACAGAACAGTAACAGAACTCACAGCACTAGCTCTCAAATGCAATATAAAGACTCTTAAAAATGCCAAGGATGAGAAAAACAAGAAGTGAATTCGAATGAAGAATTGTGAAGTATTTATAGGCCGCAATAAGAACAGTTTCCTTATTTCTGGGCGTGTAAAATGACAAATGGACATGTTTACCAGGTCAAATTGTCACTTAGCATCTTATCAAACCCTCAGTCATGTTTCCCAAGATGATTCGACCTCTTTGGAGCCAGCAGTTGAAGAATATTTCAACTCTGCAAATAAAAACGCCACCTACTGGAACGTTTTGCTGCCAGCCGTATAAACTCAACATGATTTTATTGCTGCGTTCTAGGTCAAGCCTCAAATCGATCCAACACAGGAGTTCGTTACTATTTTCCTGGTTTCGAGCTTTGAAAACTTCTTCCCTCATTTCCAGCTGCGCAGGAGCTTCACGGGAAAGTTCATTTTTATTTCCATTCGTTTTTCTAAAGTTCGAACTTTTCAAATATTTCTTTTAATGAAGTTCGCTATTTTGAAGTGTTAAATATTTCATATGGCTACCTTTTACATTTAATCTTCCACAATATATAAAATGCGAATTTCATCCTTCCATTAATAATACTTATTCTTTAAACATTGAAATTGTTTTCCATTATTTAAACTTTAATAATTTCTATTTGCATATTTTATTTATAAATGTATTATTTTAAACATTAATATTTATTTATATATAAGCGTATTTATATATAAATAAATATTAATTTTAATATTAATACATTTAATTTATAAAATATACAAATATATTATTATTTATACATCCTTTATGTATTGATATATATATTAATAATCACCTTATTAATATATATATATATATATATATACATAATATATATTTAAATCTTCTAGATAACAATACTTGAACATTATTTATATCAAAGATATTAGGCGGAATGTGTATGTGTAAACATGTCCACATATACTTCACGTATATACATATGTATGCGTATATACATGTCGATACATATGTACGAGCATATCCATTTGCTTAACGTACGTATGTATTGATATGTGTATACATTTACATATGTGTACACAGTGTATACATGTGTATACGTACCCATTCGACCTTTATCACATACCTTCTATTTTGCTCATTCACAGGGAATCACAGTATAGTCAGACTGACATTTGATCAATCACATCATATAAAGCATAAGGAAGTAAATCAAACTCCTAAGCCTATTGATGACTTTTCTAGACTAACTTATCTGACCTGTTTCCCTATGTACCGTTCACAATTTGTGTGCATGCTCAACTGTTTAACTTTACCGGTTAAACGACCAATACCCCTCTCCCAAGTGATATTTCCCCTCTGCATAGAGGACTGGTTCTCATTCCTGCATTCACAATTATAAACTCACGACAGTCAATTGCTCACAAAATTAGCAATACATATAAATTTCACAAGATATAAAAACATCACATATAAATCTCATTATGCACGTTTTACACCATGATTAACATCAAAAGAACAACATAAGAATGAAACGATCATTAATGTATAGAACTCATATTGATAATAAGGTGATTCACATCTTTATTTATTCATAAAATTGTTTTTAGAAACACATAATCCTTATTCAACTCTAATAGCCTAATAGCTATACAATCGGGATGTAACAAAAGGATAGAAACAATACCCATAACAATAGCATTTTTATTTCACGAGCTATGAGCAAATCTTACATTCCTCAATGACATTCAACAACTCCAGAAATGAGACAGAAAATGCAAACTAGAACTCCAAAATGCAAATACTCAACTGAAAAATGCAAATCAAACCTATTACAAGCTAACTCTCAACTAGTTGCTATCTTTCAAGCAAGAAGATGAGCCATTGCTAGGAGGTGTGCTTTCCTCGAAGCGAGTGCCTGAAGACAATTCAACAGCATAACAGTGTAGTAGACAAAAGATCCCAAATGAAGAGCTGAGGCCAGAATATAAAGTTATTAGAAGAGTCTTCTAGAAACTTCAAGAAGGGCGCCCAAACCCTAATTTTGAATTCAACACTTTCCCTCCAAAAGGTGGTATCCTTTTTCCTTTAATAAAATATTTTACTTTTATAAAAATCCATCTCTCCTCAAGTAGGCGTCCATTTCACTTAACCCCATAATTTGACTTCAAAACATAATTTATCTCACAATGAAGCATTGACCCATTAGGTCCCCTTTTTAAAAACAACATAAAGTTGTATTGCTAGGCAAGGGGGTGTTATAATATTAACCTATGTTACCGAATCGTCCCTGTCAAGGCCACGATTCCAGAAACGATATGTTTCGGAAACGGAATCGGAAATAAATCGTCTTGGAATCTGTTTGCCTACGGAATGTAATTCAAATCTTATGTACTACTGGCAAACTAGTTATGTGCAGAACATAGGATAAAACTGTAAACTGAAAGATATCATATTTGAACACCAGAAACTTTATTCACCATCAGAAATATCATGTACAAAAGAGTATGAACATTGTTTGACAATATAACCATCGACACATAACTCATTACTCGTAACTCATAACTATCTCCCGACTATCCAACAGGCTACATATAACGTTCGGCGGTGGTTAGATAACCAACCGACACGACGTTTCATCACAACATTAACATTAACATTAATCCGAACATGATTCCCGAAAGTACATGACATTATTATTCTTTACTAATCTATAGTTTTATTAACAATTGGCTAACTACGACAAAGGCCGACTACGGCCGACAACAAAGTAAAATATACTGCTAACATCATCCCCCCCACAAAAGAAGTCTTCCAGACGACATACATATAGCAAGACAAGATCAATGAGAAGTAGGGGGAAAGGAGTGCGTCCCTGGATGCACAGATGACGTCGGAGTAGTAGAAGAATGCTCCGCTCGCAGTCGCCTCACCTCCTTAGTACGTGTGCGAAGCTGCCAATCTGCCAGTATCTCCCTTTCCCTCGCTGCCTTCACCATACGGGCTGCCTCCATCAGTTGGCTTTTTTCCTTCTCCGCCTCTGCACTCTTGGCTGCCAAATCAACATCTTTTGCAGCCAATTGATCTTCCAAAGCTTTTACTCGCTGCTCCCATGCTACCTCTTTCTGTTTTGCTTCCTCCTCCAAGACTACCACCCGAGGCTCCAAGACCTCCAATCGAGCTCCCCTCTCACTGGCAAGCCGAGTTTGTTCGGCCAAGTCATTCTGGATGCTCCTTATGGTAGCCGTGGACTCGTCCTTAACCCTCTGCAGGAGTCTATAGGCGTCCACTCTTCGTGAAACCGCTACCTCAGTAGAAAATACTTGGCGTTTCATGAGAATAAAGACATCCCGAAAGGCAAGCGCTATGTGATATAAGTTCTCCAGAACCCCGGCATCTCGCCCTACTAGTCTCGGTGGTCGACCTCGCTAGGCTCTCATCATTGCAGGAGTCTCTCCTGCTGGCCACCCTTCGCCGAATATCCGCATGAACTCAGCCTCACATCCCATATGTACGAATCCGTGGATGCGCTGGACTTCCTGGCCCACTAGAGGAGATCGGCCAATCCTGAGGTCCCCGGAAACCTGTCCCACATGGATCATCAACCTGCCCATATGCTCTAACTCCTGTACATATCGTTGCACCGTGCCTAGTGGGTCTGATGGGTCTGGTTGTGAGATCTCCATGACGAATCCCTCCGTGGAGTCACCCTCCCCGTCCTCCTCATCGCCTTGCTCTGTCTCCTCTTGGGGTGGTTCCTCGACTATCTGTTGAGGCTCATGTATGGCTGTCCCTGGTGCCTCTTCTGTTCTAGCCTCCGGGTGTGCAAATGCATGCTCGCCAAGTCTGGCTGTCTCACTTTGCTGAGTGTGCACAACTGGTCCTTCCTCACCCCCTAGTCCCTCCGATGGACTCTTCTCCAGCTGTTCTGGCTGTTCTGGCTGCTCGGCCACTTCCAAGGTGAGGCCTACTGATCCCAACCAACTATCAATCTGGGCTACCCCGAGTGCTCCTGGAACTGGAGTAGTGTCCTTTGTGGCTGCCATCGTTCCCCCCGTTCCTGCTACTGCGGTTGCCACTCTTGATGCTACTGATCCTGGCAGTGGTGTAATGGAATAGGCCGCTGGCAATATCTCGACCGAGGCAGTGGAACCTGCCGATACAGTGACTGCCCCCTGTGATGTCGTGGTGGCAAGTGGTGCCCACCCTGGCGATGCACCTGGTAGTGAAGCAGCTACCCTCAACATTCGCCCGGCTCCGACTGGCGAAACAGGAAGAGTGAATGTCACCGAGTGTGTATTCTTCCTGTTTGGCGGTGCGGGGAGAGTAAACCCTGCCGGCTGCAACAATGGTATGTCGATCTCGCCTGCTTCCTGACCCCCGATGGCGACGGACACCTCCTCATCGGCCGGTGGACTAGACTCCGAGGGCGAGGAAGATAAATCAATGGGCTCATCCCTGTCTGATGCATCACTTTGCTCAGAGGTCTCCGCTGATGTTTCCTCTTCCACCGAGGCCTCCTTTCGTTTCCTCTTCTTTCCTGAAGCCGTGCCCTCGCCAGCTTGCTTCGCTTCGAGTTCAGACCAGTAAAATGCTGTCGGCAACCCAGGATCTAGGTAAGTGGCTGTAGTCGACCCCAATTGCCTTCGGGCACCTGTGTGTGAACGACATCGAGAAGAAGGGCTATAGCATGCTGGGTCATGTAGAAGGCCTTATGCCTCTGCGATAAGAAATCTCTCATCTGCTCTGTGAGTAACCTCGCCCAGTTGTACACTTGGCCGACGCGGAGTTCAACCATGTAGTCCACCATCCAGATAGCAATGTCCGATGCTCGGCTGGCACTTGTAAGTCGGCATTTCATTAGGTCGAGCAAGCACTTCCATTCCGCTGTTGCCAAGTAGTTTTTTCGGAGACTTCTGTTGCCAGCACTCCATATGGTATTCTGTTCCTCCGCTGTCAAATCACTTCGACACACCTGTTTGACCAACAATTCCTTGTGCTCCTGTGTCATCTTCTTAGGTTTGTTCACCCCTATTCCAGAAGCTAGTACACCGAACACTCGCTCGAAGTCCTGCGGCCAAAATGAAATGGTCACTCGGCAACCTCTGTAATCAATCACCGATTTGTGCGTATGCCTGCAATAGTTGTCTACCATCGCCTTCAGCCAAGGCTCAAACTCCCGAGAATTGAAGAAGGGCACTAGCACAGCTTTGTCTACCCGAGCGTGTCGAAGCGCAACCTTCAGGTAGTGGTCATCAGGAGTGCTTCGCCACCACTGTTTGCACTCGTTGCCAGTCAGGTTCTCCCATGTCATTGTCTCGCTATCAGCGTCCATCCTCTTTCTTTTTCCAGCCGAGGCTACCTTTGGCTTGTGCTGCACAGCCTTCTTGCCCTTGTCCATCTTTCTATCAGTTCGGCGATTCCAACCGATTTTATAAATCTCGAGACAGTTGTAGGAACTGCCGAAATGATCAAAACTGCCGAACTGATCAAAATTACCGAAACTATCAAAACTGCCGAACTGATCAAAATTGCTGAACTGATCAAAATTGCTGAAATCTGGTAAAGGCTGGAATTGCCGTACGCCCTGGAGAAGTGACTGAACTTGAGATGGCCGTACGATCTGGCAATTTTGAGAAATCCGTATGCTTTGAAGAATTTGTGAAATCCGTACGATCTGGCAAGTTTGTGAAGTCCGTACGGCCTGGCAATTCTTGAAAATCCGTACGACTTGGCAAGTCTGAGAATTCCGTACGGCCTGGCAATTCTTGAAAATCCGCACTTGGCAATTTTGTACGACCTGGCAACTCTGTAAAATCTGTACGGCCTGGCAACCTTGGAAATTCCGTACGGCCTGAAGACTTGGTGAATTCCTTGTGACTTGAACACTCTGTGAATTTCGTACGACTTTGCAAATTCCGTACGCCTGAGAGGATGCCAAACCTTGCCGTACGACCTGCCAAAAATCCACAAGATGCCGTACGACCTGGAAGAACTTAATAAGATGCCGTACGATGTCGAACCTAGCACAAATTTCAATTTGTAATGGCCGTACGACCTCCAGTGACCAACAGAATGAAGACTGAGGAGGTTGTAAATGCCGTACGATCTCCCCTGTGCTTGACGTGCCTCTGCTACTGATAAATCCGTACGGACTCTTGTTCTCTTCTCTCCCTTTATGAGTTCGCTGTATTTTGCCTTTTCTCCAAAATATCTCATCTTTAAATGGCCGTACGATTGGAGGTTCTGTATTTATTTCATTTCTAACTTTATTTAATTTAATCACTTTCTCCCTTGGCTGTACGATTTGTTTAATACCTGAGACTTTTATTTTAATTCGCTTCACTTTATTTAATTTGAGCACTTTAATACTTCTTTTCTTAATGTCCAAGTCGTTTAATTTATTATTTAATTTTTTCTTGTTTCTTTTGCTTTCTTATCTGACTTCCTTCACATTTCTTTTATTTTTCTCTTCTTTCTTCTTTTTTTCCATTCGCCTTGTTCTTCCTTATTTACTGTGTTATTTTCCTTTATTTTCTGATGTCTCATAGCTTTTTTCCTTTCTATTTTTATTTTTTCCAACTTCCGTTCATTTTCTCTCTCCTCCCTTCTCTCTTCTTTTCTTTTTTTTTTCTTCTGTTCATTTTCTCTCTCCTCCCTTATCTCTTCTTTTCTTTTTATTTTTGTCAACTTCTGTTCATTTTCTCTCTCCTCCCTTCTCTCTTCTTTTCTTTTTATCCCTCTAGCTTCGCTGTGTGTCCGAACTCTTAATTCCGAGGTGTAGTACCATTTACATGTGTGTGGTGGCCTTTTATAACATTCCTCCTCACAGCACGTTCCTATATACTCTATATCAAACCATTTATCAAGTAAAGGGGCAGGACGAATACCTCGAAAACTTCCATCGATGTACCTTCGGCCGTACTGTTGATACCACGTAACATCGTCGCCTTGTATTGTTGGTGGTCCCGCTAGGTTAGGAATTATTTTCCAGAGTCCATCTTGAGTTGCGATCTTCCTAACCCTTGGTATTTTTCTTCTTTCTCGACGCATGTGTTTCAAAAGATCTTCTATATACCCATCCACCGTTGATACAAATGTATCTTCTGTCCTCAACACTGTCTTTAAGCAAGGCGCCTTCTTCTCGAAGTAAGCCTCCCATTGTTCATCGTCCCAGTCCACCTCCATGTCATCCTTCAGGTGCTCATTCTGTTCATGGCCTTCTTGTTTCTCTTTTTCCGCCTGGTCTTCCGTGTCCAATTCCTTGGCTACGTATCCTCGTTTTATTCCTTGATAAGGGGCCACATAGTGCCAGTGTCCTCCCATTCTCCGCCATAGGGCAGGGGTTCCGAACACTGCATTGGTTAGGTGCTTGTGTATCCGTGGTACTGCAATTCCTTCCACTCGCTTCTCCGCCAATCTTTCTTCAATTACTCGGTCTCGGCCTGATTCTGCCCAGTCATCTTCGGCTACATATCTGGGACCTCCTAGTCCCCATTCTTGTTCTCTCATGCCTTCACATTGCACAGGCCAATCTTCCTTTGTGGCATAACCCAGCATATTGATGGCGATAGTATCCTTCTCCTTTCTCTCCTGATATGGCTTTAGCTTCGATCCGTTGATTGCCTCCGATATTAGTGACCCATCGAGATTTTCTAACTTTATAGAACCATTTTCACCTACTTCCCGTACTCGGAACGGTCCTAACCAACGGACTTTAAACTTCCCCGGCTTGATCTCGTTACGGCCGTTATATTTCAGAACTAACTGTCCCGGTCAGAATTTCATTCGTCGGAGATGCTTGTCGTGCCATTATTTCCTTCGCCGTTGCATGTTCTCCGTCGCCCATTGTGCCCTCACCCTTTGCTCGTCCAGCTTATTCAGTTGATATAGTCTTTCCTTTAAACTTTTAGTATCGCCCAACCGATTCTCCACGGCTATCCTCAGGCTTGGTCCCATATACTCCATCGGCATCACCGCCTCGTGACCGTACATTAATTGGAAAGGCGTGTGGCCCGTTGTTACCTTGTACGTTGTACGATATGCCCATAGGACGGCTGGTAACCTTTCTTCCCAGTCAGCTTCTTCCACGCCACATGATTTGTGAATCACTGATACGAGCACCTTATTTGTAGACTCCGCCTGGCCATTAGCTTGCGGGTAGTACGGACTTGAAAGGTTGTGAAAGATTCGGAACTTTGTCGTCATCAACCTGATAACATGATTAACGAAATGCCCTCCACGATCACTTGTGATCCGAATGGGGATGCCGTACCATGTCACTATTTGCTCGTAGATGAATCTTGTCGTACTCTGTGCTGTATTGTCTGGCAACGCTCGAGCTTCCGCCCACTTCGTCAGATATTCAGTAGCAACCACAATATATCGGCATCGATGCAGGTGACTCACCTTTAATGGTCCAATGAAATCCAATCCCCATCGTTCGAACAATTCCTGTGGCTGTGAGGGATGCAGTGGCATGAAGTCTCGTTTTAATGGTTTCCCGACCCTCTGGCAAGTGTCGCAGCCTAACACCCACTGCTTGGCATCAATGTGCATCGTCGGCCACCATAGGCCTGCCAAGAGAATTTTCCTTGTTGTAGCATATGGTCCCATATGGCCGCCAGCCAGTCCTTCATGTGCCTCTTTTAGTACGCCAGGTATCTCTTCTTCGACGACACATCTCTGGAGGATCTGGTCGGGTCCCATCTTGTATAGTAAACCATTGATCAACTGAAATGTCTTACTTTTCAGTACGAGCTTCCTTCTTTCGGCTGGTGGCATTTCTTTCGGGAACGTGGATGTGGAAAGATATTCTCCAATCTTCTCGTACCATGAGGGCAATGTTGCAATCTGGAATAAGTGTGCATCCCGAAAGTCTTCACTCACCCCTCCCTTAGCAGGTTCGCCCGACCGGATTCTGGATAATCGATCGGCAATAACATGGCTCTTTCCTGGTCGTATGATGATGGTGAACGTAAATTCTTGCAACAAAAGTAACCATCTACTCACCCGTCCTTGGATAATCGGCTTGTTTACCAGGTACATCAAGGCTTGGTGATCCACATAGAAAGTGAACGGCGTGGCTAGGAGGTAATGCCTGAACTTCTGTACGGAGTAAACCATTCCTAGTGCCTCACACTCAGTCGTACTGTAATTCCTTTCTACTTTTGAAAGTAGCCAACTGGCAAAGAATATTGGGTGATCCAACCCGTGTGCTCCCACTTGTGCTAGGGTTGCTCCGATTGCAAAATTAGAGGCGTCTACATGTACGTGGAACTCCTTATCCCAGTCCGGATACATCAATATAGGTGAGCTGATCAATCGATTCTTCAGTTCCTGGAATGCCTTCTCCTGTTCTTCAGCCCATATAAATGGTTGGCCTTTCCTCGTCAGTAGGTCGAGAGGGTACGACACTTGGGCAAAACTTTTAATGAATCTCCGATAGTATCCCACATGCCCAAGGAAGGACTTCACACCGGTGAAGTTCTCCGGAGCCTCCATCTGTACAATGACTCGCACGTTGTCGAGATCAGTTTTCAACCCAGCTTTGCACACAATGTGTTCGAGCAACTTCCCTTGTGGCACCATAAATCTGCACTTCTTCGGATTCAAGGCAAGGCGGGCTGCTCTACACCGTTCCATGCACGCTCCTAAGGCTTTCAAATGTTTTTCCTTATCACTATAGATTGACCAGTCATTGAGGAAAGCTTTGATATTACCTACCGACATTTTATCAAAGATGTGGAGTATTATCCTCTGGAATGTAGCTGGTGCGTTGCATAATCCAAATGGCATTCGATTGTATGCGTACACCCCGTCCTCGACCACGAACGTAGTCTTTAATTTGTCTTCCTTCGCGATACTGATTTGATTGTAACCCGAGAAGCCGGCTAGAAAAGAGTACATTTCATGCCAGGCAACTTCTTCCAGAATTGAGTCGGTGAAGGGAATGGGAAATGGATCCTTGATAGTCACTGCATTCAGACTACGAAAGTCAACACATATTCTAATTTGCTCCTTCTCTTTCTTCAAGGATATGACGATCGGTGATACCCACTCGCTGACCTCCACCTTGAAAATGATGCCGGCCTCCAGCATCTTCTCAATCTCCTCCTGTACTTTAGTGGCATAGTTTTTGTTCATTCTGTATGGTCGCTTTCGTACGGGCTGGGCTCCCTGTACGAGAGGAATCCTGTGTACGCATAACTCCGTTGGTACACCTTTTAAATCTTTGTACGTCCAAGCGAAAGCATCTTTATATTCCATGAAGACTCTGAACGCTGCCGCTTTTAGGACAGGGTCCCAATCATCACCCACAAGAATCTCCGTAGGTTTGGCTGATTCCCCAAGGTTTACTTTTTTCAGCGTTGGTTCCTCGTACTTAATGATTTTGTCCTGTTCAAACTTGTGTGCTGGCGTCACATCCAATTCTGCCATACCTTCTTTATATTCTCCGTACTCAGGTGGAAATGTTTCACTGGTCGAGCCCTTCTCTTCTTCTGCTTCCCCCTCGTTGACTTGCAGCATGTTGCAATCCGGGTGGAAGACTTCATAATTCTCCATCTGCCAGTGAAACAGTCCGTTCAGTGAACTGGTCTCATCTTCCGAGCAACTTCCAATCTCCAGTACCCCTTCTTCATCTGGTTCCATTAGCTTCCTTTCATCATCATCTGATTCTCCTCCGGATTCTGATGCCGAAGATGCTAGATCCTCACTGACTGCCTTGTTCTTTAGATCAATGGTGTATTTCTTCCCCCGATTTTCTATTGAGAGTGTATTCCGCTTCTAGTTGTGGGTTGCCTTGGCAGCTATCAACCATCCCCGTCCCAAGAGTGCATCGTACGCCTTTTTCTCTAGTGGGATGACCACAAAATTTAGCAGAAATAGTTGTGTGCCGATCAAGACCTTCTGTTCCATTAATGTACCCAGTGGTTTGATGCCATGTTGATCTGCTCCCACGAGGTGGAATGTCGGGGGCCAAAGAGTCGGCTTACCCAAACACTTCCAGGTCTCTTCTGGCAGTACGTTTACTCCCGAACCTCCATCGACGATGGTGTTAGATAATTTCATTCCTAAGATTTCCATCTCGACGACGGCTGGTTTCCTCCTGATGCTTACTACGAGTAGCATTGGATCTGCAGTCTTGGCTACCACTTCTGGCGTACGTTCTGGTGAACCCTTCTGAAGATTTTCTTCAATAACATTTGTAAGCGCTACTTTGAGATCAGGCATCGTGTGCAAGAGATCAGTTACCTTAATGGGTACGGTTGTGTGAAGCACCTGCCGTACGATGTTCTCCGATTCCGACTGTAGCAACGTACTGGTAGCTTTAGAGTTCCTGCATTCATTTGCCATTGCCTCTTCTACTTTTGTCTTGACCGCCCGAAATCTTTCTTTCTCCGTACGAGGGTCTGGATAATTTACCCTTTTTGACTGCGCCCTGGTAATCGCCAAGACTTCTTTGTCGGCTACCTCCAGCATATTGATACTTCCTTTTTGCTTCGAACAGTCGGTGTCTTCATGATCACCCCGTCCACACCACTTGCACAGTTTTCCCCCGTTGCCTTGGCCGCTCTGACAATCCCTTGCAAAGTGACCCCATTCATTACAGTTCCGGCATTGGATCATCGGCCATCCTTTGCTATCGTACTGAATTTTGCTTCTCAGTGTATTTCTCCGACTGTTGCGGTAGCCTCCAGTGGATGCATTGTTGCTCTGTGGCTTTGGCGGCGTGGTGGGAGGGGTTGATTGCTCGCCTTGGGTGAAGAATACTTGCGAACTTTTGGTTTTTAAGTTGTATGGGCACTTCTTGACGGAGTGTCCCATAACTTGGCAGATGTCACAATAATTTTTTTGGGCAATTTGCCTTTGTATGACCTTCTGTTTTGCAATCGGTACACCATAGTTCATTTGCCACTTTGGATCCTTCCCTGTCGGCCTTCAGTTCTTTCATCATTCGCATCACATCCTGCCGAAGAGCTTGTACAATTGCCGATTCATCGTCACTTTCCTCTGCACTCTCTTCGTCATCCCTCTTCTTCCGCTTCGAGGAAGTCCTATTCTCACTTTCAATATCCATCGCCCGATTGTATGCTTCGGCATTGAAGGATGGCGGTACTACTTTCATTTTTCACCGAAGCGAGGGAATCAAACCTTCAATGAACCATCTTTTCTTTAAACCATCTGCCGGCTGTGCCTCAAGTTTTCCTATCAAGTCTTTCAACTTCCTGTTGTAGGTCCGCACGTTCTCGTGCTTCCCCTGTTTAGTATGATATATTTCTGTGACAATCTCACTATCGTCCTGTAGAAGTTTGAACTCCTCTTGGAAATTTTGCTTCAAAACCCTCCATGTGGCTCTCTATGCTTTGTCTAATTCAGAGTACCAGTCGATGGCACTGTCTCTGAGTGTTGCCGGAAATGTCTTCAGCCACTGGTCGGGATCATCTTGACCGCTGGCTATCCAGATTGTCTCACATGTCTTGCAATGCCGTACGGGATCCTCAGAGCCATTCCCCATAAATTTCGGCAACTTTTGCTGCTCCGGATGAGCCATCTTTCTCGGTTGACCTCCTTGTGTGTTGGACCCGATTAGACTAGTGGATTCCTCGCTACGTCCCTGTGCGTCACTTGCACTCTTGGCCACGTACGAGTCACTCCCACGTCCTTTGTTAGCGTCCTCAACACCGTGGGTCTCCTCAGGATCTCTCCGATGCTCTCTCTACCCTGGGGTCTTAAGCTCTGGTCTTCCCCTCCTTAACTTGTCGTCGTCGTCCAAGAGGGACAACTCTCGAAATCGTTTGATGCTACTATTCAAATCATCTTCATTTTCATAGAGGCTATATCTTCCTGCGTGTGGAGTGCTGAAGGGGTTTTCGTCCCTTCCTTTTGTCAAACTGTCGTGCGCTCGTTCAATGGATGTGTCTATTCTTGTCAGGTTTTCATATGTTCTTTTTATGCTCTGATTTATTTCAATTAAGTCTTCATCCAATTCTTTACCGACTTGCCTTAGTCGTCGTCGCCGATTTTCTTGTTCTTGCAGCTTGAGTGATCGCCGAACTTGCTCTTCCAAAGTCCCGTGCCCGTCAGGTACTCGATGCTTGTCTTTGTTCGGCCGTACGGGCATTTATTAGTTGTTCAAGCAATCATTGTTGGTTGCCGGAAGTAGGACGCCGGCTAGTATCTCGTTCTTCCTCTTCACGTTTGGTTCTGTCTTCGCAACGTTGCACGATTTGCTGTCTTCAGCGCTCGCGATCCTCGTCTTTGCGCAAATCCTGCAGGATAATGAAATGGCGGGCCAGTAACTTGGGCATGCAGTTCAAGAGGTGGTTCACCTCGTCGTTTACTTCCAACCGATCCCAGATGACTTCCTCAGGGATCTCCCGAATGTGGGATTTCCTACGCATGTGGTCACGTAACGATATTTTCCACAAATTTACCAGATCTTCTGTCAATGAGTCTTCCCATTCCTCATTAGCATTTACAGGTTCTTCCGCCGGTTGACCCATTACGCTGCCATGGCAGGTGATGCCCTAATCCGTTCAGGCAACGGCGCCAAATGTTTTCCTACGGAATGTAATTCAAATCTTACGTACTACTGGCAAACTAGTTATGTGCAGAACATAGGATAAAACAGTAAACTGAAAGATATCATATTTGAACACTAGAAACTTTATTCATCATCAGAAATATCATGTACAAAAGAGTATCAGCATTGTTTGACAATATAACCATCGGCACATAACTCATTACTCGTAACTCATAACTATCTCCCGACTATCCAACAGGCTACATATACTTTCGGCGGTGGTTAGATAACCAACCGACACGACGTTTCATAACAACATTAACATTAACATTAATCCGAACATGATTCCCGAAAGTACATGACATTATTATTCTTTACTAATCTATAGTTTTATTAACAATTGGCCGAGTACGACCAAGGCCGACTACGACCGACAACAAAGTAAAATATACTGCTAACAGAATCGACCAAGAATCACGTCGCCACCTGTGGGTACGATTCAGATTTTTCAAAACGATTCCAAATGTTTTTCATGCTGACGAGGCGTTTTTTGACCGTTTTTTGTCGACGCTTGACTTTTTTTTTCTCGATTTCTGCGACATTTAGGGTGAAACTCGGAGAAATAACACGGATTTTGTGTCTTACTTTGCGGATTTCACTTGTTTATTTCCGTCATTCCTTTTCACGGCCCCAGACACATAGAAATGCAAAAGCGCGTGACTCTCTTCGGCTGCAATTCTTCTTTGACTGCGACTCCTCCGGACTCACTCTTTGGCTGGGATTGACTGCACAGAGAGGAGGAGAAACTCAGACGAGCACAGAAATAGCTCGCTAACGGCTTGCACAGACTCACAGAGAGCACGGGAGGAGAATACGGCGCGCCGAGGTAGGGTTTATAAATTTTTTTTTGTCATTTTTCTTAATTTTTTTCTTAAAATCGAAAACTCTTATGCCCAATGGTTATTTTCATTTTTAGTTTATTTTTATTTTTTAATATGTTAATTCGTTAGATATAAATATTTTATATTTGATTTTTCATTGTTTCATAAAATATATTTATTATTATTATATAGTTTTTAACTTTTGAAAATATAATTATATAATTTATATTATTATATAGTGATAATATGTAATATTAATTATTAATATATACATATTCATATATTATAATTTTTTAATTATATAATTTAAAAAATTTATAATTATTTTATAATTTATTGTTTTGGTACTTATATTTGCAGAATTTAGATTTAAAAAAATTATAATTTATACAATTTAGATTTAAAAAATTTATAATTTATTGTTTAAAACTTTAGATTCATCATTTACATATTCTCTTAACAATTTTTAAATTTATAATTTGTAATTGCAGGTTTGCATGTAGAGATTGTTTCTATTTTCTAACTATCATGACAGACAGTTCAGCTTCCGTCGGCAATACTAATCTCTCATTCAAATTTGACCCGGCTTCACCACTATGGAGACATGTACAAATAGTAGAGCAAATTCCATGTGGGGGGACATGTGTTTGGATATACCCTGGGTGTGAAAAGAAACACACTAGTTCCTACAGCCGGGTGAAAGCACATTTGTGTGGAGTTTCTGGGAAGGGAATTAAACCATGTCCAGGAAAAAATAAAGTACCTATACCACCTCACATAACAGCAGGATATATTATAGAGGAAGAGGAAGCAGATGCAAGGGTTCAAAATAGAACGGGGCAGCTATTGAGTACAGGAGGGGGCTCAAAGATGCCATCTACTTCATCTCACACAAATATTGGTCGTCCTCACACTATAGTAGAAAGCCATCCCTTTTTGAGAGCAAATGAAGTTGAAAATGTCAATGAGGCTAATGTTTCAAAGAGAGCAAAGGGACCATTGGAGAAGGCATTTAATAATGATGCAAGACAACTTGTTGATCAAGCCATTGGAAGATGCCTCTATGCAAATGGTATCTCTTTCAATGTTGTTCGATCACCTTATTGGCAAGACATGATAAGAAAAGCAAATGAAGCTCCAAGGGGGTACACAAGCCCAGGTTATGAGAAGGTGCGAACCACTATATTGTCAAAGGAGGTAAAACATATAGAAGATGCATTATATCCCATCAAATCCTCATGGATAGAAACAGGCGTGTCTATTATTTCTGATGGATGGAAGGATGCAAGAAATAGACCATTGATTAATTTGATTGCAGTGTGCCCTAAAGGGGCAATGTTTCTAAAGGCTGGGGATTGTGAGGGGCAAGTAAAAGATGCACAATTTATTGCTGACATCCTTATACAGTGCATTAATGAAGTGGGGCCTCAAAATGTTGTCCAAGTTGTAACGGACAATGTGAAGAATTGTAGGGCTGCCGGTATGATAGTTGAGTCACGATTCAGACATATATTTTGGACACCATGTGCCATGCATTCCCTCAACCTCATGTTGGAAAAGTTGGGTACAAAAATAGATTAGATCAAACAAATCTATGCTGAAGTTGAAGAGATCCAAATGTTCATAACAAATCACCACATGTTCCAAGCTATCTTTAGATCATTCTCGCGACTAGAGCTATTGAAGGTAACTCGAACTTTAAACATTGCATTTTTTATTTTTTTAATGTTATGTTTTACTTCAATAATTTATTTAGAATACATATATATATTGATTTTAATTATTTACTTTTTATTTTTAAATAGGTGGTTGAGACCAGATTTGCATCCAACACAATCGTCTTGAGACGACTTGTGAAGGTGCGAGAGGCGCTTTTTGCTATGGTCATTAACCAGTCATGGTCTATATGGAGGCAATCAAATAGTGAGAGGGCAGCAAATATAAAACGTAAGATTCTAGATGACATTTGGTGGGATCGAGCGGAATATCTTCTTGCTTTCACCGAGCCCATATTGAGCATGATACGCTTTACTGACATGGATAAGCCATGCTTGGGGGAGGTTTATGATGGCATTGATTCAATGCTTGAGAAGATGAAAAGCATCATATGTGAAAAAGAGCAAGATCCAGAAGAAACCTTCTTCAAAGAGGTGCATGCAATTTGTGTTGACAGGTGGAACAAAATGACCACCCCACTCCATCTTCTTGCTTTCGCGTTGACTCCCAAATTTTACAGCTGTGAACTCCTTGCTATACCAAACAGATTGCCACCATACCGTGATGTAGAAGTCAACGATGGGTTTAGGAAAGCTCTTGTTAAACTCTTCCCTGATACTGAGATGGAAGATGTAGTTTCAAGTGAATTTGCTAGCTTTTGTGACTCTAATAATCAAAGTCCTTCATCCATGACAAATATAAGAAGGATGCTCACTCTTGGTGGTACCTCAATGGCTGCAAGATGCCAAACCTCCAAGTTCTTGCCATAAAAGTCCTTATCTCAAGTAAGTTTTAACTTTTTAGTTTTTAAGTTCTATCATTTAAAAATTTAAAACTAAAATGTGTTAGTTTCAAATTTGAAGTTTGATTTACAATTTTTTTAATTTAACAACTCTAATGAGAGCTCCCTTTGCTTCAATAGGTTGCTAGTTCTTCTTCAGCTGAGCGGAATTGGAGTACATACTCCTTCATCCACTCTGTCAAGCGCAATCGATTGGCATCACACAAAGCGGAGGAGCTAGTTTATGTTCATTCCAACTTGCGCCTTCTTACTCACAAAAAGGATGAGTACAAAGAAGGGGCAGCAAAGATGTGGGATGTAGAACCAGAACGAGCTGACCTAGATCTTTCTTTGGCTGCAATTGCACAATCTTCTTCACTTTTAGAGGAGTCAAGTAGTCAACGTACTTTTAGTGCAAGGGCTAATGTGGTTCCATCATCTAATGTTAATGTTGATGTTGATGTTGATATTATTCTTGATGAAGAGCCATTTGATGCAATTCCAAATCAGTGAATTGGTTACTATTTGTATTTTTTAAATGTTAAACAATGATTATCTATCATGACATTCAAGTTTGATCCTTTTGATATTGAAAACTGAATTTAAATTAGTATATTATGTTTCAAAAATTGAAATTTGTCATGGTTTAGTTTATCATATGTAGTGGTAAATGACATTCTAATCTTATTTTGTTTCTAGGTTGCATATATATATATATATATATATATATATATAAATATATATATTTTACTATATTTTTGTACGGACATACCCGATTCCGTACCCAGCCCCCCCAATTTTTTTGAAATACCCACGTACCCGTACCCGTGCCCGTACCTGATTCAGCAACTTAGATATTAACATATAATATTATAATGTGAAAATACTTCTCTCCATAGAAAATGCACCCAAGGGCCAAAAACAGAAGTGCCAACTGAACCAACTGAAGAAGAAGACCAACTGAACTGAACCCATCCTGTCCACTGCCAAAAATAGAATTTACTAAAAATAGTAAATTCATGAAGTTGCTCGAAACACCGAACTGACCATACCACCACGAAGCTCTCTGAAAACCTAGAAAGAATCCGCAATCCAATTTCCGAACTTCAAGCAACAACCTCCTCAAAATTAGGAAACCCTAATTTCACCATCCGAGTAGTTTACGGGTCTTCGGAATAGGCCAACTGTCAACTGAAACGGTCACATTTGAGAAGGGGACATTACACTTGCAATGCATGCAAGATTTATTGCTAAACCCTAATAAAGGAAGCTATACAGTTAACTGGAAAGCTACCATCAGTTAACCGAAACATCTAATCTAAAATGGACAATGTGCAAGCATGCACGTCCTTATTGAAAGCAAGTTAACTCGAACACTACTATCAGTTAACGAAAACCCTGAATGAAACTCCAAGTCCTGCAAAATATCTCTGAGGATAAGATTGACATGTGTGCATGGTCCCAACAAAGAGAACTGAAGATGAAAGTCGAGTTCTAATTGCATGCTGCTGATTCTATCCTCGCAGACAACTGAAGGTTCTAACTTATTGATCACTGGCCGTTATCTCGAGCAACTAACCCCTCCACGAGGTTGTTGTCTACGTCACCATTTGGGGCAGTAATACTCTGCCGAAGTATACTGTGTCTGTGCAATATGTCCTCACCGCCTGTGATCTAACATTGAAGTTTCAACTCTGTTCCTGGTTGCCTCGTCAAACAATGCTGACATGACTGTAAGTTGATTCATCTTACAGCCAACGGTCTCCGCATTGAAAATATTATGAATGAGTGCCTGGAGCTCTGATTGTAAGTCAGCAAGCTCAACATACACACCACCCTCAAGCTGATACCGACATGGTATGCGAGACACAAGAGTTCTCACGTATCGGAGTGCACTAGTGACGTGCTCTCTGCTTCCCACCAACTTTGATGCCGTTGTCTCCTATATCTTTGCCTTGAAGATCAACTGTGTCCTCCAAGTGTAGATAGCCTCTTTGCCTTCTGCATCTGTGACTGATTCATATGCCATCCTCATATGAGCAATCATAATCTCATCTGTGGGTCTATCCATCGCCAAGTCTCGCTCCTCATCTTGGAGACGTAGACGGAGTTGACGTGCATTGTACCGCAACTGGTATAACTCTACAAGCACAAAGCGGCCTCTAGTAACGAGGTCCTCCTCCCAATCCTACAAACGCTTGCCGTAAGCAACTAGGTCATCGAGCTGACCCTATTCTGTCGGTGGCTCTAGCATCGGTGGGAGTGTGACGGTGACATGTTCTGTTCTGTGTACAAGGCTAGAAATGTATTGACGAAGTTGCTGGATTTCGGCCTTGAGGGCTGCCTTGTCTTCTCCGTCTTTCATTATTGTATCCCTTGCGCTATCTGTTGCAACCTTTAGGAGATCAACCTTTGTCTGGCAGGTGTTTCGACCAAGGTTGACTGTGATGACTGCGAAGTCCTGAACTTCAATCTCATTCAGACTCTTCCTCTTTGGAGGTATAGCAGTTTCAATGACAATCTCCAAATCAACATTCCTCTCCACATGGACTTGTTTTGTGATCCTCGTGTCTGGCGCATCTTGGTAGCCATGATCAAAATCTGAATGATCAAGTACATACGATGGGTGCCTCCTCTTCCTTCCCAGTTGATTCTCAAGCCAAGACGAGTCGCGACTAATCCCACTGGAAGGATTTATACTAGCAATGAGAGGCTCCAACGAGAGTGAATGTGTAGAGGTGTTACTGTGAGACGGCGAGTCCAAATCGAAATCAATGTGAATTGGAACTGGAGACTGCTCTAGTGTTCGTGATGGTATGCGTGGCTGATCGTTAGGGACTGGCAAACTCTGAACTGGCTCTTTGACAGGCTCCATGTGTGTTTCAATAGCAAGTGCCTTCCCTTTTGAGTTGTTAGGCGCTTGACTCTTCTTAGGAGGGTTACTCCTTTTCTTCTGTTTAGGTTTAGACGAGGAAGGTAGTGAAGCATCCATCGGTGGCGGCTCTGTTGTAGGCACGACTACCCTCTTGGTCTTCTTGCTCTCGAGGTAAAGTATATTGTTTTGAATAACTCTACTAGACCTCTCCTTCACTGATGAATATTCTTTGGCGAACTAATCAACAGTTGGCAGTGGTTGCGTATCAACTTGCTCTTTGAAAAATTGAGGAAGTGTATCTCCCTCATCCTCTGACAAACCTTCTACATCTTCTGCCAAGAAATAGAAATCTGCGGTAGAGAGAACCTGCTATAGCTGCATCTGCGCAGCGCAAAATTATCCTCGTAGTTCACCCAATAATCCTCCATTGTAGGCTTATGGTATGGGCGACCACCAAGGCGTGCTGTATAATGACGCCAAGGATCATATGTGTGGGTGTCGACAAGGTACTTGAGTTTATATTTCTCCAACTCTTGTCCTGCAGCTTTAGCATCAACTGCTGTCCTACACCAATAGATTCTGAACTGCATTGGAAAGTTGGCAGCTTGGTTACGCTTGTGGCGCAAATGTCGATGAACATCGTATAGTTGCCTTAGGAACTCCATGAAGATTGTCCTATCCGAAGGATAGCGTGGAAGCATAGCTAGATTTCCCATGTATCTGTAAATGCGGATGTAGGTGTATGTAGTGAACTGAACAAACCAATCCGCCCAATCCACCATCACTACTCTAGCAACTGCTGAGATATGAACATGCAACTCCCAGTCCAGGTTCCTCATTGTGTACGTCAAGAAAGCCTCATGTACACGGTTGAAATGTCGTTCAACCTTTGTGAACTCAAGCTGGTCATAGTAATGGTAGACTTTCTGTACACTGAATATGCCTACCGTGTTCCACCCTCTAAACTGACCCTGATAGGCGATTGAGTATACGAAGTAGGAACACGTGAAATTGGTGGGCAACTAGAAAACCGGCGATTTGCTCGTGAAAACGTCGTTGATGAAGTATGCCCAGTCATAATGCTCTCGCTCGAAGATGATCTGACCAATGATATAATACATCTAGGGCTGGAATGTAGAAACCCCTGTTTCCGCTAACTTGAAAACTGACTGCTTTGATTGTTTTTTTTCTCGTTTTTGCGTTTTTTGAAAGAAAATGCTGAATAAATTTATATAAAATAATGCAATACTGGAAATGATTAAATCTACTGAAAATGCTGATGCCAGTCTATTTATTGATCCTCTGGAATGATTACAAATGAGATCCAATAACATGCAATTAAAAAAGCAACAGTATTTTGATGAAAACCTGATTATTGCAGCAAGCTGAAAGAAAACTCGGTGAACGTTCTGTGATAACTTCTGAATGAAGATATCCCTCTGAATGCAATAGATCAGTTGATATTTCACAGCCTCTGAACTGCAACTCTGAAGATGGCTCGTTCTCCAATGCCTGTAGAAACTGAAACCCTTGGCTTCGTCCTCTGAAGAAGACTTGATCAAAAATCAATTTCATAACATAATCAGCTCAAATCCCAATGAAACCCTTATATCTCCTCAAGAGTTCGAATTTTCTCAATTAGGTTTCATTTAAATAAATTCGAACTTTTCTTTTTAATTTTTCAATAGTTTTCAAAGCACTTTTAATTATAAAATATAATTAAAAGTGGCCCCTTCAATGATGGGCGACCCCTTTAGCAAAATCACTTAAGTTATAATAAAATATTATAACTTTATATTATAATGCTCCAGTAATTAATATTTAATTAAATCAATTAAATATTAATATCTCCTTCAATATTAACCCGATGCTCGAGCCGTTTGAAGCTGACGAACAATGAAGTGATTCTGGACATAATCCATCCATACTGCTAAAAATAGCAGGGGTCCCACGCTGACTGCCAATAACTGCTAAAAATAGCAATCCGAGCAAATAGTGTCCGAACGAGCCCAAACGAAAGCCAACTGATAACAATCTGACAATTGAAGCCAAGCCAAGCTCCATGAAGACCCTCTATCCATCCTATCAGCCTACGAGGGTCGCATAATAGGCTAAATCCATCGATCTCTGATGCTCGCAAAAATGGGGACATTACATGGAATCTGTTTGCATTTGCATGACTTGAGACGCGATTGAGAAGTGTAATAAAAATTGCATACTCCTTGTATTCACCACGACCCACATTACTCGACAACTTGTTCTTTTTCTGTTTTAACCATCTCTCTGCCATCTTACTTTGACACTTGTCCATATTAGCATTGAATGCCCGCTCACATTGCTCCATGTAAATGATAGACTGTTCGGATGTTGAGGAATACCAAAACATCTCTTGATATCTAGGGGTTTGAGACTGCATATGACTCGTCCATCTACTGATTGTATCTCGTGAGTAGCAAAATTGTAATGCTTAACACAAGACATTACGAACTCTATGCAATGAACTGAGATAGGTATAGAAGCAGCCTCAAGCAACCCAGAATGTTGAATGTTTTGAAGTATAGAATCTTTTATCTTGACTGGATCCAAGATTGCTTCAGGAAGCACCTTATGTAGACTCGTATCAATTGTCCTGATGAAGTCATGAGTCAAGACCGACTTGGTCTTAAATTCGAGCTGAGTGTATTGCATTCTGTAAAACTTGCCTGTTGACTGTGAACACGGCTATATTCTGACAACTTTTCTGGAAAGCTAAAAATAGCTTGTTGAGGCTAAAAATAGCGTATCGAAGGGCAATTTTCACGAAATTTTTTGAGATATGGGTTTTGTCTAGAAAAAGATTTTGAGACATCCCAGAATGTCAGATTTTTGAAAATTTGACTTCCACTTGACCATGCAGAGGAATTTTGGTTAAGAAAATCAAAGCTTCGAGCACTGATACTCTGGAGTAAATGTTTTTGAAAAATTCTAGCACATGGGTTTTACTAAGGAAGCTATGCTGAATCGACCTAGATGGTTTGTTTAGTCAAAAGTTGCCAATTCTTCAAACATGCGAAAGAAAATAAGAAAAGAAGTAGAAGAATTTGAGACAAAAGATTGAGGTTTTGATGCTTTTTCTTTTGCTAAAATCGTCACTTTGCCTTGAATTCTGCTGATGAATCTGGACTTGTACCTGCAAATGAATATTTTGATGTCTTGACAAATTGTTTGCTGATAAAATTCGCCCAACTCTGAAGGAAATTCACCTCTGCTAAGCTGGATGAATTAAAATGGACGCCATGCCTGCATAAATAGAGCAAAATCGCACCATAAAAGGATGACTGCAAGATGTAAAACACTAACTTTGAATAAAGCTGTCTTATTGGACCCACTCTAGTTCAACTGAGACTGACTCGAAGTCCCGGAAATAAAATAATATTAAAATATTAAGTTCTTTTTAACATGCGAATTTGTAATTAAATATTGCAAAAGGCGCCAGTAATAAATTATTGAAGATAATTGCCCATTTAAATGTTTGCATGCAAAAAGTCAAATTTAATATAATTTTTAATAAATTAGCAACAATCTCTGCATACTGATTCCGGAAAGTGAAAATTTAACTCTCCTGGTGTCCATTTGCAAAAGTTATGAGATTTTTCGCTAACTTCCTACTTTATAGCTCACTAAAAGTTACAGTTGCCCCTATTGATCCCTGATTTCTGGGTGACTGAGTGAGGTTGTGACTAAGCTGAGATATCCATTCCGAAGCCATCAGAGCAAGGATGAAATGTTTGCTGGGAGCTGCAACTGCTAAAATCAATGTTTGACAGCTTAAAAAATTAGGCTCCTTTGATTAAATTGATGCAAGGTTTCCAGACAGCCATTTCCCCGTTTTGCCATCTCACGCTTCGAATTGCCGCTAATGGTGAACGATGAACCTTGCTGATTGGATGATAGGTTCATTGTGTGATTGGAAGAATTCCGCATCCAATGACTATATGTAAGGCATCTGCGAGTTGCATTAGGAACCCCAAAAGCAAGGGTGCCGCTAGCCTGTGAAGGCTCAATCCCTAATTTGACAAAAGTGTAACTTTCATTTGGACGCCATACTTTGACCCTTGACACCGGGAGTCGGGGTGCTCCGATTCATGCACTATCAATTTGTCTACCTAGCTAGAACAATTTACAAGAGATGTCTATGGAGGCGATGAAGCAATAAAATTGCTTCGAAGACCTCAAAAAGAAGGGTGCCTTTTCCAAGGGAGTGTATTTTCCACACTTAACCATTTTTCTGGTTGTCTGATTTCTTTAGCACTCTACCCTGACCCCTCACGTATGGTCGTTTGACAAATCCCGGACGCTGATGGATGGACTCGTTCGATAGCTGGAGTAATTCCGCACAAGTCTCATGAAGACTGTGACTGCTAAAAACCCCGTCTAGCAGGCCTAAAGGCTAGGCACCCCTGGCCTATAGAGGTACAGGTGTGTATTTCTACATTTTTCCACCCTTTAATTTACGTGCTCGGTAGAACCTCTGGCACGATCACTCAGTATGTCGGATCATCTTGTGAACTGGTGCTTTGCAGAGCTGAACTGAACTAGAAAATATCCCCCTGAAACAGATTTTGGAGATCCCTCTATATGAGGGGTCAAATTCAAGGGCGCCCCTGGGCTATAGGGGCGCAAAAACTGAAAACTTGACAGCCTCTGTGACATGCACTCTCCTTATACCTTCAAATTTTTGAATTCAATTGTCAGAGTTTTGCACTTCGGATGACTTCGCTTGATAGCTTGTCGGAATGCTGAACTAATTCTAAAGAGATTGAACATATCTGCAAGCACATGCAACTAAACCTGAGCCTTGAAAAAGAAGGGCGCCCTGGGCTACAAGGGCGCAAATCTACTTTCTGCAAAATGTCTTCATCTGTTTTATGTTTCGTAAACACTGTTCTGACCATTGAATATACCTTGTAGGAGTATAGTATTGTCGTGAAGCATTTCTCCATCATAACATGTCCTGCTTTGAGTGCCAAGTTCAGGTTTTGACCTCCAGGTACTGACCAACGATCGCTTATGACTGACATGACACTGACCAAAGTCCATGCTTGACTTGCCCAAAAACTGTATTTTGACATCATGTTAACAAGGTTTAGACTCTTTTAAGCAAAATGCCTGATTGAAGCAAACAATTTGGTTTGGGTACAACATGCTTGCACAATTTGATTTTTTCCTTTCTCCTCCATATGAGGTAGTAGATTGATTTCTAGTACATTGCCACGCTTGGTGGCCTGCAAATTTGTTGCACTTGTAACATTTACCTATGAATCCACTTTGTCCTCTTCCTTGACCTCCAAATTTGCCTCTATTATTTGGTCTTCTTTCCCTAAGGCCTCCTCTTTGACCAGCATCTTGTTCTTGACTGCTGCTTGTTTCTTCTTGAGGTTATGTGGACTGCCCCCTACCTCCAAATGTGCCTCTTCCTCTGAAACTTCTGCCTCTACCTCTGCTTTGCTTCTCTTGCCTTCTCTTGAGTTTATCTTCAACCTTTAGTGCCAATTGATAGTACTCTTCTACTGTCTTTGGGGTGGCAAGGCTTAGTTCATCTTGCAAGTTGTATCTCAGTCCATTAATGTATCTTGCCACCTTTTCTACATCATCTTCCACATGGCTTGCTCTAATAGTCAACTTATAGAACTCATCTGTGTAATCCATCACATCCATGTCTTTTTGCTTCAGGTTTCGGAGCTTTTTGAACAATTGGATGGAATAGTCATTAGGTAGAAATTTACTCTTGAGTTTAGCCACCATCGTATCCCAAGAGGTGATCTTTGACTTTCCGTTTTTTCTCCTTTCATGTTTTACAAAATCCCACCAAAAAAGCATGACCTTTCAGCTTCGTCTTGGCCAATTTCACCCTTTGTTCCTCTGGTACCTCTTCATACTCAAAATAATTATCCATTGCTCCTATCCAATCTAGCAGCTCTTCACCATCCAATTCCCTCCATACACTGGTAAATCCATCTTGATTTTAGGACCTTCTCCCTTGACAACCTTTAATAGCTTTGCAAATCTCGAGTTTTTAGGATCCAACTCCTTCTTGGACCCTTGGGAACTTTCCTCTTCCTTTTTCTTTTCTTCTTCTCAGTCACTCATATGACATGCGACCACAGCTTTTTTCTGACTTGTCTCAACTACAACAAGCCTGGATTAACTGCTCACCTCTCTGGCAACTATCTTTCTCTTAGGAGGCATCTTTGTTTTCCTTCACTTCCATTCTCTCTTTTTTTTAAATTTTTTTTCAATTTTTGCTCTTTTGGGCTTTGATACCAATTTGATGCAAAGCAGGGGTAGTCAGGATCAAATTCAACTAATCAACACCTTTCAAGAGCTTTTGCATATCAATCAAGGTGGTTTCCTTCTCAAATTGGCTACATTCCTAGTAGTACTTCAACAAGGCCTATTTGGGCATAACTCTTGGAGTAAACCTGGGAATGAAAATGTAAACACATATTCAAATACCCTTTTGGCTCATTTAAAACATATCTCAAAATAGGTTAGGATTTCTTCGTAACAGCTTCGTCAAAAATTGACTGTCTCGGTTTGAACTAGGCCTAATTTGGTGACTAGGCTTGTTTGGCACTAGGGCTTGACCTCAAAAAGGTTTTCCAAAGCTTCCTTAACTTTTCCTTGGCTTTAACAGGGTCTTCACACATCTGCTAACATGCTCCAATTATCAAGCAAACCACCCTTGACTCTTTGAATGCTTTACACCACCTTTTCATGAGTTTTTAGGCCTGATACATGATGATATCAGACCTTCAGGCTGCTCTTGCATGTGCCAACTTGCAACCCAACCTCTGCACGCTTGATATCTCAAAGAACACCTCAAGACCTGCCATTCGACTGATTTTTATAAATTTTCACTGGTGGAATGTGAAAAAAATCATTTTATTGTGCTCACTGTTACGTTAAACTAGGGTTTCAGGGCAGTTTGGAAAGAATATGCTATAACTTCCTAAATACTTAATGAAATTAAGTGAAACAAATTGCAGAAGAAAGTAGATGCATCAACCTATCATCTCTAATTGGTTTCAAGCAACAATGAGTCTATACAACACTGTACTAATCAAAAGAATATGAACGAATATGTTGGAATTGCAGAAATTGAGATGCTTTATTGCTTCAAACTTCAACTATTCCGCTAACAACCCCTGATATTGATGGAGAAGGCTTCTTAAACCTTTTCCAACTTGCCCCATCGATTTCCAACCATTAGACTTCACCTTTCAACGTTACATTTACCTTTTACAAAAAGAAGAGCAAAAGTTGCATGTCACATTTTTCAACTTGACAAGATTTTGCATGTTCTTGCATTTTGATACCAACCAATGACTAAGACCTCGAATTGGACCCCAAAAGACATGAAATGGTCTTCCTAGACTTTATTACATGAAATCATCACAAGAAAACCACAATGACAACTCGCAATCCTATTGAACCTAAGGTGCTTTTGCACCAACATTGGATGTCACATGTTGTTCGTGTAATTAGGTCTTGATTAGTTGAAGTTGATTGTTACGAAGTGTCATGATGGTTGGTTTCTCAATCACCGCTAGTGACTTTATGTATTGGAGTCTGTTGTAATTGGGACACGTATGCTATTATGTTGGTGACATTATACTTTGCATGTGATGTTGAATAAATGAAGAAATGCAATTCCTATTACACGCATCATGTGTTCATGAGTATTCCGTACTTGTCTATTTTCTGTGAATTATTTAGTTTCTTCTCGTAGTACAGTAAAAGTATCCTAGTGAGTAAACATTTGGCACCGTTGCCTAAGTGAACTTAAGAAAAACACCCGATGGTAGAATGGTGTCGTGATGGGTCAATCGAAGGAAGAACCCATACAAGCAAATGAGGAAAGAGAAGATGACTTGACACAGGACCTAGTCAACCTGCGGGACATCTTGTTGAGGGAGCACGTACGGAGGGAGGTTCTCATTCGAGAGATCCCTCAGTTGGTCTCTTGCGATAGGTTGCATGTCAATCCAGAGGTCAACCAACTCGTCAACCGATTTCCATGGTTGTTGGCATGTCAGTACATCATCCTCCAAGATCTTCGGGCGGAGAGTGACCAAAAGTGCCAAAGACAACAGATACAATAGAACGAGGAAAGGACCAAGTGGGAGGAAGTGGAACGGGACACTAGTTGAAGGCGTACTCCCGAAAATCAATGATCGTACGTCCAACAAATAATGCTTGTACAACCCAATAAGGACAAGAACCGAGTACCAAGTGGACAACAAACATTGGAGGAAAGGGTATGACATTCACTTAGACTAAAGGAAGAAGAAACCCGACGGAGAAGACTAAAACAAATTGTTGAGGAAACAAATGGGGACCTTAATGAAATAAGTCAATCTTTTGTTAAGTTCAACCAAAAGCTTGTAGAGGAAAGTGACGTAGGACCTTTTTAATGTCTCAACCTGATTTGAGTTTTGGCTTTGCGAATTTGCTTCATTAATTTTCAGTTTTACACATGGGACATTTTGTCAATCATTTTGCATACTCGTTGAATTGAATTGTTGTAGGGACCAATGATTTGCAATGGTACATAATAAATGCAAAACATACTTCCAAAAATCACGCTATTGTAGTTTTCATTCTCGTTCCTTCCATACATCATATTGTAAATTCAATCTTTCACTATAACATTTCTGTTCTTGATTGATATTATTACACTCATTGAATATCAAACAATACTCCAGAAAGGACACTTCATACCAAGCATTTCAAAGTGCCAAGTTCAGACATGAAATTTTAGTTTACTTATAGCAGCAACTCAGGGACCAAATCAGACTCAGGAATGCACAACAGTAAGTAAATGTTTACAAGTTCCAAACTGAATGGTAACAGTGGTCAAAAAGCATATAAAGATGTGTTTCAGACCTGGAAGATGATGTGCCAGGCTCAAAGATGTTATCAAAGCTCCATAACACCTTTGTATAATGCCAGGCCAGCTCGTCACCACCACAATAGGCTCTCCAACGACCTCCTTTCAGACAACTGGAATCCCAAACACCCACGCAGCCACTCAGGAAAGGCTCACGCGAGAGATAAGTGTTGATGTTCTAGCAGCGTCGAGCTGCTTCTTCCAAATCCGCGTATGAAGATAATTCAAATGTAGCCTTACGGCTATTTGAATTATATATTGATGATTAATATTGGCCGACATTAGATGCATGAAGAGATGCATCTTTATCTAAATAATGGTGAAATGAAGAGGCACGATTTATAACTATATTTAGTTATAGAAGAAGCACGAATTAAATGAAGAGATATATTCTTATTGAGGCCGACCTTATACTCCTTGGGATGCGGTTCAATGAAAAGTTGCATTGTTCTATGTAAGCCGACTTGATTGTGAAGAGTCACGCCCTCCTCTCTATATTGTATATATATTCATTGGCATTCTCATTGTTATTCATTCAAGTTAAGTTCGATATCATTCATTGAAGTGCGAGTTCTCTATAAGGCAGTTCGAGTTTATCATTGAGAGGAGATCGACATATTGTTGGCTGGGATTATCATTATTAGATTATCTCAATCTGTTATTCTGTTGCATCAGATTGGAGTGCATGTGATAGGCCTTCATATCGGCCTTTATTGTAAAAGAGACTCCATTGTTAATCAATATATAAGTGATATATTGTTGCTGGGTTTTTCTCCCTCAAGTGGAGGGTTTTCCCAAGGTATCTGCTGTGTTATTGTGTCTGATTTTGAATTAATTTCTGTGCATTAAATCTGATCATAAAACTAACATGGTATCAAAGCGGGTTTGAAGAAGATCATGATCAGATTTTGTTATCTCAGCGATACTCTCCATTCTCTTTTCATAGCTTTGTCTATCTCTATTTGAGTCAAGATGGTGAACGGTCTTAAAATTGAGGATAGACTCGGGGGAGCATCCGACTATACATCATGGAGGTTCAGAATCATGCTCACCTTGGAAGAGAATGATTTGGCTGAGTTTGTGGAGACCAAAGTTCCCGAACCAGAGGAGGAAGAAGAGAAGTTGCAGTGGAGGAAAAAAGACATCGAGGCAAAAAAGATGTTGGTTCATTCTGTCAATGATCATATTGTTCCGATTGTCTCCAAGCTGAAGACAGCAAGGGACATGTTGGTCAAAGTTCAAACAATGAAGAGATTCATGTTCTCGCCTCCCAAGATTCAAAGAAGAAAGGAAAAGATGGAAAGAAAGGATTCTTCAAGAGGAATCGAGATAAGGGAAATGATGGTGCTCCTGCATTCAAGAAAAAGAGACTTGTCCAAGATCCAATGCTTTAGGTGTGATAAGTTTGGCCACTTTGCTAAGCATTGTCCATCTAGACCTAAGCAAGAGGTCAGCGTTGTAGATGTTGATAATGTGACTCCCTAGAGTGTTTCATGTGAATATTTGTTCTATTCGGCATTATCAAGCAATGTGCCTACAGACACCAACAGTTGGCTGATCGACAGTGGTGCTTGTTGTCACATCACTGGTTTTCAGGAGCACTTATCAAGCTTCGTGGAAAATGATTCTTCTGAACAAGTCATTATTAGAGATGATGCTAGTTACTCCGTGAAAGGGATTGGGACCTCTACTCGTCATTTGGATTCCGGCATCAGACTTCAGTTGAGCGATGTTCTTTATGTTCCAGGAATCAAGCGCAATCTCATCTCCATTTCAGCCGTAGAAGATAAAGGATATCAAGTTGCCTTCTCCAAAGGCAATGTACTTGTGTGGATGGAGAATTTCAGTTTCAAGGATGCTCAAGTAATTGGTGTTAGACATGGAAGCCTCGATAGGCTGTGCATGCGTCCACTTCAGGCAGTAGTTCATGATTCTTCAAGCTTATGTGATCTTTGGCATCGAAGATTGGCTCACCTACACTTCCAAGCCTTACCTATCATGGAGAAGATGGTTACAGGACTTCCTAAGTTCAATCAAGAGCATGAGGGAACTTGCAAAGGTTGTGCAATGGGTAAGAATACAAAAGTTTCATTCCATAGTAGAGAGAGTAGATCTAAGTGTATTTTAGACCTTATTCATTTTGATTTATGTGGACCTATGTCTGTTCCTTCTTCGAGTGGTTTCTTGTATTATGTTCTTTTTATTGATGACCACTCTAGAAAGACTTGGATTTATTATTTTAAAAGTAAAGAGTCAGAGGAAGTGTTAGAAAGATTCAAGGAGTTCAAAGCTCTGGTAGCGAATCTTTCTGGTAAAAGAATCAAGGTCCTCAGATCTGATAATGGAGGAGAATGCACCTCTGGCAGCTTTTGAAATTTTTTTGTTGATGCTGGGATAAAGAGGGAGTTCTGTGTCCCATATAATCCTCAACAGAATGGTGTTGTAGAGAGAAACTACAGGACGATCGTGGAACCAGCAAAAGCCATGATCCATGACCAGGATCTGCAAACCTTCTTATGGGTAGAAGCTTTTAGGACTGCAGTATATGTTCAGAATAGAAGTCCTCATAAAGTCTTGGAGAATGACTCTGGAAGAAGCCTTTACAGGAACAAAGCCAGAGGTTACTCATTTAAGGATCTTTGGATGTCCTGTCTATGTTCATGTTCCAAAGGAAAAGAGAACAAAATTGGAGCCTTTTGGCAAGAAGGGAATACCCGTGGGCTGCAGTGAGACATCAAAAGCCTATACGATATACATTCTAGGAAAGAAGTTGATCAAGGTCATTAGGGATGTCACATTCGAGGAAGATGTTGCATTCAGGAGATCCAAGGGTACTCATATGGAGATTGATAATGAGGAGTCTCCTTAGGATATTGAAGTTGACCATACTCCTTAGATGCAGAGGGAGATTTTAGATCCAAAGGAAGATATTGATCCAGTTGAGCCCTTGGACCTACTGATGGGCCTACCAATATTGTTGTTCGGAGAAAAAGACCTCTTTGGGCTAGGCAAACAATGCAGGAGGTAGAAAGGTTTGCAGCTCCAAGAGGAACTTTCAGAGAAAGCAAGAGACCTCACAAGTTCTCTAGTTATGTTGCTTTGATGAGTCAGATTATTGAGTCCGAGCCTTCCAATGTTGAGGAAGCTTCTAGTCAACAAATTTGGATGGATGCCATGTCAAAGGAGTATCAGTCAATTCTCAAGAATGATGTTTGGGACATTGTTTCTAGACCCAAAGGAAAATCTGTGGTTTCTTCAAAATGGCTCTTGAAGATCAAGCATGCGGTTGATGGGAGTATTGAGAAGTATAAGGCGGGATTCGTGGCTAGAGGGTTGTCACAAAAAGAGGGAGTTGACTATGAAGAAACATTTGCTCCTGTTGCTCGCTACACTTCTGTCAGAACCATTATTGCCATTGCTACATCTAGAGGATGGAAGATTCATCAGATGGATGTGAAGACAACTTTTCTAAATGGTGTGATTGAGGAAGAAGTTTATATCGAGCAACCTGATGGATTTGAGGTTTGTGGGAAGGAGTCTCATGTTTGCAGGCTGATGAAGGCCTTGTATGGTCTTAAGTAGACTCCTTGTGCATGGTATGAAAGGATTGATTAGTACTTGTCAAGCTTGGATTTCTCTAAGAATGATGTGGAATCAAATCTGTACTTTAAGGTAATTGATGGTGAAGCCTTGATTTTGGTTTTGTTTGTTGATGATTTGACTCTTACTGGAGAAGATCATCTTATTCTCAAGTGTAAGAAGGTGTTGGCTTCTGAGTTTGAGATGAAGGACCTTGGGCTTATACATTACTTCCTTGGCTTAGAAGTCTGGCAGAAATTAGATGAGATGATTCTAAGTCAAAGGAAGTATACCATTGATATACTTAAGAGGTTTGGTATGATGCATTGCAAATCCATGTCGACACCTATGGAGACCAACCTACATAAGTTAAAAGAGGCTGCAGCTAGTTTAGACTAGGTGGATCCTACAATGTACAGGCAGTTGATTGGGTCCTTGATGTATCTAGTTAACACTAGACCAGATATGTGTTTTGCTATGAGTGCATTCAGTCAATTCATGTGTGAACTGAGACGGATATATCTTGTTGTAGCAAAACATATCCTGAGATACTTGCATGGCACAGTTGGATATGGGTTGAGATATTCTTCAGATGTGGACTTGGAGCTGCATGGTTTTACTGATTCTGATTGGCCAGGTAGTGTTACTGATCGGAAAAGCACTTCTGGATGTTGCTTCAGTTTGGGATCTGCTATGATTTCCTAGTGCAGCAGGAAGCAGTCATCTGTAGCATTGAGTACAACAGAGGTAGAGTATATTGCAGCTTGTATGGCAGCTCGGGAAGCAGTGTGGCTTTGTAAGCTCGCTGCAGGATTGTTTGGAAAATCAATGGAGCCTACTATCATCCATTGTGATAACCAGAGCTGTGTGAAGCTTTCTGTCAATCCTGTGTTTCAAGACAGAACCATGCATGTTGATATCAAATACCACTATATCAAAGATATGGTATTGAGGAAATCTATACAATTGAGGTATATCAGCATTGATGAGCAGACGGCAGACATTCTCTCCAAGCCACTCTCCAGAATAAAGTTTGTGTACTTTCGAGATAAGCTTGGTATGGTGGAGAATCTAGCCTTAACTGAGAAAGAGTCTCAGTATTAGTGATCCTCTGTAATGAGTTCTTCTCAGTGATAGAAGTTCGAGGTGAAATCCCTTGATAACGAGTTCTTGTTTGTGAGGGAAGTTCGAGGTGTAATCCCTTAATTAATGAGTTCTTTGTAAGAGAAGTTCGAGGTGTAATCCCTTGAATCCACCCTCTGGGAGAGACATGGTGGATGTCATGTGTGTGACTCCGTGACAACATCATTTGAGAGAGTTCTTGTTGAATTTTGTACTTGTGTTTCACCCTCTGGGAGAGCCATGGTGAAAATCATGTTGAGGTGACACCATCACGCAAGTGATGAACACTAGTACATACCATATAGCCATTATGGTTGATATCATGTTGAGGTGATATCATATATCATGATGAGGTGATATTCTTCTTTTCCACTTATGGTTGTAGCCATTGTGGTAGACATCATGATGAGGTGATATGTCTTGTGTAGCTGGAAGTATGATCCCTAGCTGAGAGGGAGTGTTGATGTTCTAGCAGTGTTGGGCTACTTCTTCCAGATCCACGTGTGAAGATAATTCAAATGTAGCCTTACGGCTATTTAAATTATATATTTATGATTAATATTGGCCGACATTAGATGCATGAAGAGATGCGTCTTTCTCTAAATAATGCTGAAATGAAGAGGCACGATTTATAACTATATTTAGTTATAGAAGAGGCACGAATTAAATGAAGAGATGTATTCTTATTGAGGCCGACCTTATACTCCTTGGGACGCGATTCATTGAAGAGTTGCATTCTTCTATGTAAGCCGACTTGATTGTGAAGAGTCACGTCGTCCTCTCTATATTGTATATATATTCATTGGCATTCTCATTGGCATTCATTGGCTTGCACGTCGGAAGAGAAGGTTGAAATAATTTAGAGCTTGAGACAGTTTCTTGACGTCATAGCGTGGAGCTAGGAATATTTGAGGAGCTACGATACTTCCATCATCACATATACAATTCCGCTCATGCCAGGAAGTAAGCCATTTAGATAGCGTCAAAGACCAGTTAACCAATTGTTGGAACCACTCATTCATGAGGAGGTCAAGAAATTGTTAACAGTTGGAATCATATTTTGAGTGCACCACTCAAGGTGGGTCGCCAATGTTGTCCCGGTTCGAAAGAAAAACGGAGAAATCAGACTATGTCTTGATTTCCGAAACTTGAACAGAGCCTCAGAAAAAGACAATTATCGTTTGCCATCGCTTGATGAGGTTTATTAAGTTGTCAATGGTTCATGGATGATGACTGTTTTGGATGGATATTCCGGGTACAACCAGGTTCTTGTGGAATATGAAGATAGATTGAAAACAACGTTCATGACGAAATGGGGAACCTTTGCCTACAAAACAATGCGCTTCGGGTTAATTAATGCAGGAGCCACATTTTAGAGGTCCATGGACATCGTGTTGAGAGATTTAATTGGAAAATGTATAATCATCTATATGGATGATCTGACAGTGTTTTTGAAAAAGGGAGAAGACCATATAGAAGACTTAAGGAAGGTATTTGAAAGATGTAAGAGTTATTGGATTTCCTTAAATCGAAAGAAATGCATATTCGGGGTCATGGAAGGCAAATTGTTAGGTCACTTGATCACTGAGAGAGGAATATTGATTGATCCTAAACGCATAGAGGCAATATCAAGAATCCATCTGCCTGTTGGCCAAAAGGAGTTAAGATCTTTCTTTGGGAAGATCAATTTTGTCAGAAAATTTATTACTGGTTTTGCTGAGATAGTCAAACCTTTAAATGAGATGTTAAAGAAAGATGCGAAGATGGAGTGGACAGTACCAACAACGAAAGCATTTGAAGAAATCAAGCAGTCTATCGTTGATGCTCCTATCTTGTTTAGCCCAGATTATACAAAGCTTTTCTACTTATATTTCTTCGCATCAAAACATTCTTGTGCAACAATGTTAACCCAGAGAACAAAAGAGAGGAATGAGCATCCCATAGCTTTCATGAGCTCACCGCTCAAGGATGTAGAATTGATTTACATGAGTATCGGAAAGCAGGTCTACGCGTTGGTAAAGGCCATGAAAAAGTTTAGACATTATATCTTGAGGAGTAAAGTCTTCGCCGTCGTTCTTGATGCAGCTGTCCAGACACTCTTAATGCAAAACGAGCAAGGAGAGAGAAGAGGAAAGTGGGTCGCCACTATTCAAGAATATTATATTGAGCTACAATCAATGAAGCCAGTTCGTGGGTGTTGGTGTGTTTTTCGTGGCCGCACGAACACAAAATAAAGTTACCAACGGCGACTCTATCCTCTCTTGAACAAAATCTCCTGATGCTAAGATTGCTAGAAAGATCATTCATTCAACTCCGAGGTTCCTTCATGCAGTGGATAGTCTCAGTCGACTCGATGTGATTTGCTGGTATTTCAAGGGGACTTACCAAATTTGATGTCGTTCTTCAACTTTGAAGTACTTGATGGTGACCATTAATGCTTGGGTTCCCATCTTTCCCTCCATCCTGAGCTTGGAAGGATTCGCTCGTCTTGAACTCAAACATTTCTTCTTTGCCACTTGAGTTGGGCACATACTATGTCTCAGCACTTGGCCATTTCTTCCAACATCTACCTTCATGCAATGCTGTCTTGGAGTACTTGCTCCGTCTTCCTAAGTCATCATGTGTTGCCCCGACGTTCATTCTGCAAAACAAAAAGAAGAGCATCAAAACACTTTTAATATAAATTCACTTTACTTACCTGATCTCTATGTTCTGATCTCCAAGGCCTGAGTGATCTCCGGATCTGATACGGTTCATCGTTTTTCTCTAGCCAAGTTTGCTTCCCTCATAATTTTTCAACATCTGTAGGCTAGGCGTATAACACTTGTGCTTTATATTTCAATGTCTTAGAGAATTTCACCTCTCTTGTACTTTGCTTCCTGTGTACCTTGAAGTTGTGCCTTGGAAACTTTTATCTAACTTGACGACACGTTTATAGGGTGTTGCTTGATTTCTTTTTGCCTTAGAAAATTTTCCAACTAACATGATATCCCCTTTTTTCCTTAGCCAAATTTCCAACACATCTGCCTTCAAAATAATCAACTAGGCGCCCAAGTAAAATCTTCACCTTAAAACCTCTGGTAAGGTGTGAAAAATTCTAAAATCGTCTCCTCGTTAAAGATATCCATTACCCAGAAGAAAATTCCCCTCGGAAATGCAGAATCCATGTGTATACAGATGAAGGGGTACATTTAATTTTTTGAATTTTGTACCTTAGAAAAATATTTTCACCAAAGTTTATTCTTTACTCCCTTCTTCCCTTGGGCGTAGTTCTTCTTCTGCCTTGCCTTAGGAAATTTTATCTACTTGATGAAGTTGAGGCGCAATCTTGAGGTGGTCAAGGAATCTCGACGCCTTGGAAACTTTTTTTATCACCTTTCTTACAAGGGTCCACAAGAATTTTCTTGCCTTAGAAAAACCAATATTCTTCATGGCGCATATCAAGTGTGGAGGAGGAAAAGTTTTTACACTTAGAAACTTTTCTCCATCTTTTCTCATGGTGGGCGCATTTCGCTAGGGGAGGTGGGATTTTGTGCCTTAGAAATTTTTTTCAATGTCCTCCATAGCTAGGTGACTTGGGCGGATAAGAGGGGCTGAGCAGGAACTTTCATACTAGGAAAATTTTTCACCCTACCTGCATGTTCTTGAGGGCACATTTGGCTAGGTGGGCAGGAACTTTCATGCCTTAGAAACTTCTCTCCACCTTCATCAAGTTGGGCGCATATCAAGGGGTGAGCAGGAACTTGTAACGCCTAAGACACCTTCTTGTATCGTCCTTGTGTGGTGGGTGCATTTGAACAAGGGAGGTGGAATTTTTGATGCCTTAGAAATATTTTCATCCTCCCTTACTGAGCATGGGTGCATTTGGCAGGGTCAAGAGGAATTCTTCATCCTTAAAATTTTTTATCAACCCCAACCTCTTGAGGGCGCATTTGGAGGGGTAGGGAGGAATTTCAAGACTTAGAAAATTTGAACCCACCAGCTCTACTTCCAACATGAGCACATTTAGGCTAGGTAACAAGAATTTTAAGACTTAGCAAATTTTCTTCATCACCTTCATCAAGTTGAAGGTGCATTTGAGGGGTCAAGCAGGGAATTTCTTAGACTTGAAAACTTTTTCATCCTTTTGCTAGTCATGGGCGCATTTCAGAGGGTGAGCAGGAAGTTTCTCAGACTTAGACATTTTTTTAGCTTGCCTGCCTTGGTTTGCTATATTTAGTAATTTTCTGATTTTCGCCTTTTTGAAGCTTGTATTGATCTGAAATTTTAATCACAGGAACCTCATGACCTAGTTGATTTGTTCACATTGCCATCTCGTGCTGACTTGCTATGTATAGCATGTTTCTGGAGGTGATTTACTATTTATAGTAACTGCTCGGTTTCAGGACTTCTGCAACTTCGTTTAACTTGAAATTTGACTGACATGATCCTCATGGGTTGACTTGCCTGTTCGCACTGGTGTCTCACGTGGACTTGCAACACACATCTGTTAGGGTTAGCACTTAAACCAAAACGATGCGGAATTCAACTCTAACCAAGGATGTACACCAGGATCTCGAGTTGGGCAAGGTGTGAGCATATGGTCAAAGGATCTCAATGGAATGCTGATAAAAGAACTCTAACCAAGAATGCGTCGAATGACGACGAGCATATGGTCAGAGGTGCTGAATGCAATGTTGAACTAAATAACCTAACCAAGAATGCGCCGAATGACGACGAGCATATGGTTAGAGGATCCCTACCAACTACTATGCTGAAAGTAAACTCGACGCCAAGAATGTGCTTTCCAACCCAAGGTGGGAATGGAGCTACCATATGGCGGAGATGCTAAAGAGCTACAATGCGATATTCAAAGTAAGATAGGTGGCAAGCCAGCCTCTTCCACTTATTCAGCGGGTATTACAATGAAGCATAAAAGAAGAAGAAGATTGCTGACAGTACTACTATTCAACTTACAATAATTAGAGAGTGCCTGCCAATAACATAGAATAAGAACGTCTAACAATGTTGCAATATAGTATAATGTCTTCTCAATGCTCACAATGACTTCCCACCCAAACACAACTCAAATGACGAACTTTATGCAAACTGATATGATTGAACATGGACTGAAATGGCCTAACCAGCAACACAAAACCCTACTAAAAAGCTCACAACTCACTCAATTCTCAACCAAAAGACCTCAAATCAATGCATTATTTCCCTAGGATGAAGGCGCCCAAGTTACATCAAAGAAACTCCTCACAACTCAAGTATTTTATTAAGCACACATTCCAATGCAGCCAAGAGAGTTGCCGCCTGCAAGGAGGGGCAATTTTCTTAAATAAAAAAAAAGTCTTCACCAAAAAATCTGCAAATTAGCTCAAGAGGTTGCCACACTATGAAGAATGGATTTATGCAAAACCCAGAATGAGATTATTTTTATGTTTTGAAATATGAGCATAAACAACATGCAGCTATAAAGCAAGAACAACTCCAAAATTTCACTAACATGCAAGAAATAGGACTATAAAGCTACAATGCAAACCTCACTACAAAATTCTCTCAACAACAAGCTAACTTCTCCACTTGATGCTATCTTTCAAGCACGAAGTCAAGCCAAGGCTAGGAGGCATACATTCCTCGAAGCAATCCCAGTACCATTCCGGCAACATAACATTACTGAAGTCATAAGATATCCAAATGAAGGGAAGAGGTCTCCTTTTATAAGCTCATCAAGAAATCTCTAGATGCTTCTAGAAAGTGCGCTCTAATTTAAAATTTGAAATTGACTTCATTTCCCTCCAAAAGAAGGCGTCCCTTTTCACAAGGCTTTATTTTTGACTTAATTTTAATTCACTTTTCTCCACAAAGTTGGCGTTCCATTTCCAAGCAAGATTTTGGACCTTAGAAAATATTAAATCACCTCAATGAGGCGTCCACCCATGAAGACCACCTTTTAAAAGAACTTGAATTGAAGCACTAGGCTAAGGGGGGGTCAACATTAAAATAGAACATTTTTAATTCAACTTGAGTTATCTCTCCAAAATGCATCCCAAGGCCAAGAATGAACAAACCAACTGAACTGATTGAAGAAGGGAGCCAACTGTGCCGAAAACAACAGGACCACTGCCAGAAATAGAATTTACTAAAAATAGTAAATTCCTGAAGGTGCTCGGAACGCATCGCAAGTGACACGACTGCGAAGCTCTCTGAAAACCCGGAAAAAACCCGCAATTCAATCTCCAAATTTTGAGGAACAACAACCTCCAAAACAGGAAACCCTAATTTCACCTTCCGAGTAGCCTACGGGACTCCGGAATAAGCCAACGGTCAACAAAATTGATCATGCTCGAGAAGGGGACATTACATTATGGCCTGTTGTAGAAGTGACTTACTATAAATAGTAAGTGCTCAGATTTCCTTCAAATTTTACCAGTGGATTCCTTGAAAGATGCTAATTGTAGTGGGATACATCAGTTTTCAGAGATTTTGGCATTTGATCGGTCATTTTAGTTCTCGAAGCTGGAAACCCTAATCTTGCTTGCATGTTGCTCAAACGATCTCCGTTTGACCCCGTTTCTGTTGCATGTCGCCCTGTTCGTGATACTAAAGTGCTGGGCAGCTGCCAAAGTGATCTTGCTAAAAATAGTAAGTCCCTGAAAAAGTGACCAACTTTGCTTGTATGTCACCTCTTTCCGTAGCTCTTGAAAAACCTATAAAGAATAACCTGACATGCGTTGAAAAGTCTTGCATGCAAACCCTAAATATAGCCTTTGAAGACAGGTCTTGAAAAAGGTCCCGGTCCTGGTTTGCATGTTACACCACTGTGAAGCTTACGAAAAACCCACAAAGAATGTCTAGACATGTGTTGAAGATTCCATCGTGCAAACCCTAAAAATAGTCTCTGAAGGTTGAGTGCTGTAAGTTATCATGTCATCTTGCATGTTATATCACCACGTAGGTCTTAGAAAACCCATAAATATTCTTCAGACATGCATTGAAAAACTTCGCATGCAAACTCTAAAATCTGTGTCTGAAGTCCAGACTGGTAAAAATAGCAAGTTTTCCGCTTCAGCTCAAATTTTGCAAGCAGATTGCTTGAAGTGTTCTAAATGTGATGTAACTTTCAGAATTCAGTGAGCCTACTCAAATTAACCTCAAGGTAGACAAAACAAGAGAGAGACAACAGGAAAACCAGCCAAAATCAAGCCAAAAGACCCAAACGAAGCAAAAAATTAGGGGGTGCTGTTGATGTGATTTTTGTGACCGCACGAACCAATAGAACAAAGTAATCCGAAGGCTACTCCATTCTCTCATGATCAAAGAATTCCATACGCTAAGATTGCCAGAAAGTTCGTATGTTGAACTCCAAGGTTCTGAAATGCTATTGAATAGCGTCAATAGGTTCGTTGTGATTTGTTGTTTACACTAGGGGATTTACACAATTGTTCAAGATGTTTGTAGTTGACAGCAGTTAATGATTGGAAGGGAATTTTGTGCGAATGATTTAGCGTTGTGGTATGAATTTTCCTAAAACTAACCAGAAATGTACCGAATTGAATGGCTGCAAGGATTAGAACGCTTAAATTCTAGTCTAAATGCAAGACGTGTCGAGCTTGACTTCAGAAGACTTCAACCAAACTTTGTCTTGCCTCGTGTTGGACAGCTTGAACAAGGTTGGTGCAATCTTCAAAGGAGCAACGAAAGGTGTTCAAATCACGAGTGAACAATGCAAATACCATCAAAATGATGCGTACGTACACGTGAATCTCAATCGAAGTTAAGTATAAAAGTATTCCAGTTGACCATGCAGGGCAAATTTACCATCAGTAACTTTGCTAGTGGTATGAATTTAAACGAAGCTCACTTAAATCAAACATAGCCACCCACAATTAACTAAATGCTCATAACAAAAGACAAATTCACCATGAATGAAACTCTTTCATTATGATAGTCTTCGTAACAATTCCTTACAAAATTCTCAAAGGGAGAACTTTCCTTCTCCTTCAAACTATGCTATGCAGTGAAACTATGCTAACTCGAAACTGTCTCTCTATGCTCTATCGGAATGTCTATTCCCTAGTCTATTGAATTACAAATTAGGGGGGATGCTCCTTTTATAGATAGCCCAGTCCAATGGACGGCTCAGATTACAATCAAATGAATGGCTTAGATTAAGCCACCTCAGCCCTAACCCTAAAAACTGCCAGAATGGGGAGTACTACAATAAATGAATCACAAGATTCCCACTTACTCCCAAAATAGTACAGGCAATTAATGCCCACAATCAGTCTTCCAGAAGGTCATCATCCAGAAGTGCATTTCCATTCTCCTTCTCCTTGGCTGCAAAATCAATGAACCTGGCGAGCACAACCTCAACCTCCTGAACTGAGATCGGCAAAATGTGATCAAGCTGAAACTCTAACACTGTAACTAACTGCCCATGTCGTGTGCAAGACTTTCTCCAAGCGGTCAAGGCATTCTGGGTATTCTGAATCAGGCTAGAGAAAGTCGAAATGTTTTCAAAGTCATCCTGCACAAAAGTCCTCACCTCTGAAAAGAAAGGTGGCAGCCTACTCCTCAAGCCATCAGTGGTCACCTCATCAGAATTCAGCCTACTAGCAAAGATTGCCTCCAAGGTGTTCAGGACTCCATCAACAATGTTCATTATAGCCTTCCTGACTCTAGCTAAATCCGCCTGTGCTGCATCAAAGGACCCATGTCCTGTGACTACTGAAGAGTACCAGCTGGTAAAATCGTACCTATCACCCTCCTGAATCACTCCTCCATCAATCAACATCTGCAAGGGAGTATGCATCAAGGCCTCCAAATGCTGAATAACCTTACTCTGATAGACATGAGCATCACCCCAGGCCTGATCAACTGCCTCCATCCGTTCCATAATGCGGGAAGCTTGCTGATAAGCATGAGGAAGATCTTCCATGAACTTTTCTGTCTCGGCACGAACACCTGCAACCCATTTATCTGCCTCTTGTGCCATGTTCCTCAAATCTTCCAAGCCACTGACTGGTTCTCTAGATAACTCGGTTGGAAGCTCAAGTGCTAGAATCTCCTGCCCACAAGGACGAGACAAATGCTGCATGTAGCCAATCAAAGTGTTATGCTCCTTCAATTTCTTATACTTTCCTTCAGTCCTGAGTAATCTTTCCTTAAGCCCCTGATAGGAGTTATCACACTCCTCAATAATTTGTGCTCCTATGGGGCGACCTAACTCCATGGTTGTGATCATATAATTCTCCGGTACAGCCTCATCTCGATCACAATCAACCCTTGGCACAGTGATGTGAAGGGTGCGAGAGCCATCCTCATTTGTTGAAATCTTCGAAAATTTCCTAGCTCTCTTCTTAGTTGGAGGCGCGCTGATCCTACTCAAAAATTCCTCCATCTCTACCGCTGGATCAACCTCTTCATTGGGGCTCCTTCTCATTCTATCTCTGAGCCAATCAGGTACTACCTACTGTATAACAAACGGCTGCTCATCTCTTGCTTCCTCTTCACGGACTTCTTCTCTAACTTCATTCTGGCGAGGTTCATTGGCCTCTAATAGTTGAGTATCTCCTGAAACTGCATCATCCGATATTATCTGCTTTGGAAACTTCGTGCGAGAGGGCTTGGGCTTGTTCATCCAGCGAACGTTGATCATCTTCGCACATCTCTCGAATTTTGAAGCATACATTCGCTCAACATGCTCTCTCGTCTTATAAATCATCTTCTCATGTGATGGGATTCCAAACGCTTCGCCGATAGTTGCAGGAGTGAGGTTGGCGAACAATCTACCATCAGGTGAAACAATAGACCTGGGATCTGAGTCGTAGCAGTTAGCACACTCCATCATCAGCTCTGGACACTGAATTGCTGGTGAAAAACCAACAGCTGCATATAGCCCACTTTCAACAATATTGTGTGAAGTGACTGAAGGACGATGACAGCCAACTCCCATCATTCGACTTTTAAAAGCCTCCATGTTGAAAGAACCCAAATTTGTGTCAGCTAGCTTGCCCAACTTCGAAGTGAATTTCGACTCCGGCAGGAAAGGCTTGCTCAGTTTCTTAATAACAGCCTGCCTGGATGCAAGATTATTGTCTCTGCCAGTTGCTCTTACCTCAGCCATCCTGCAAAATAACAAACAGCCATCAGCAATTTAACTTAGAGAAATAAAATAACATGTAGGGGCTGCCAGTCGACTTTTACAATTGAGAAGCTGCAACATTATATTTCATATGCAAACCTCAACTCCTCCTTTAGCAACTTCGAACTTTCAACACTTAGGAAGTTTTCAAGCAAACTACAACAACTTCAACTCTTTGAGAAATCGGGCAACTTTACTTCTAACACTTCTCAACACTTAGACTTTTTAAATTTCAGCTTTAACAATTCTTCTTTACTTCAAATCGAACCTCTTCATCAAGTCCTAGCTTGCACTGCAATCCTCACCTCAGAGCTCAAGTCGTACTTCTTCAACTGATGAAGAAAAATGAAACAAAGTTCAGCTCATATAGCTAAGTCGAATTCTAAGTTTAGCCAGTTCATTAAATCTCCACTACTTCACAGCAGGAATTCGAATTTCCCTCCTCTGGCAATTGCAACACTTGTCATTTGGCGTTTGGAATCTTGACCTTCTAGAATTTCAAAGGATTTACCTTGACTGGCCAAGGCGTACTTCCCTTGGTATTTTAAAATCATCTCTTGGAAATATTAACTTCAACTGCATCTTTAAAAAATGCACTTCACCAGCTGAAGCTTTGACACTTAATTTTATTCATCTCTCGCCTGGAAAATTCACCTTCATGAAGAATTTCGATCAAAATCATCTAGTGAATTAACTTTAAATTCATCCTCTGAGGCATTTTATTTTAACAACACATTTTATTCCTTGGCTTAGAAAATTTTTAAATTTTCCCTAGGAAAATTCATTATTCAAGTGCCGATCAAAATCTTTATCCTGAAAGCCTTGGCGAAGTGTAGAAGACTTTAAAATCCATTCCTCATTGCAGATGCTCGATACACAAGAAAATTCCCTTCAGAAAACATCGAATTCATGTGTCTCGAAACAAAGGGGTACATTTAATTTTTTGAATTTTAAACCTTAGAAAAAACATTTCTCATCAAATTTATTCCAATTCTTCATCTCTGGGCGTATTTTCCTGCTTTGTCTTGAAAATTTTCATCATCTTCGTGAAGCTGGCACTTTCTGATATGTCCATTGCCAATTTTATTCATGCCTCTGAAAATTTCATCACTCCTTCAACTTGGGCGTATTTTTCCTAGAGATGAAATTTTGTGCCTTAGAAAAAATTTCAAATAAAATCACTAGCATAGGCGCATTTAGGCATCAAGGAGGAATTTAAATTTTTCCTTAGAAAATTTCTTTCCATTCAACTTTAATCATGGCGCATTTCACATATTGAGGAGGACTTAACACTTTCAATGCCTTAGAATATTTCCTCACTTTAAACTTTATCTCTAGCATGCACTTTGGGCGCATTTCACATGTCATGGAGGATATATTTACTTCAACGCCTAGCATATTTTCTTTTTAAAAGGTACCATCTTCAATACTCTAGGCGCATTTCACATGTGGAGAAGGAAATAACTGCCACGCCTTAGTCATTTTTTATTCATCTCACCTTCACTTAACAACTTTTCACCTCAATCTCATCCTAGACTTGGCGCATTCAAAGGGGGAAGAAGAAAGTCAACACTAGGAATATTCTTCTCTTGCACAATGCGTTAGTAACCTTTTCACTTGCCTTCACCTTCTCTTGGGCGCATTTCACATAGGTAGAAGGATGGGCGCATATAGGGGGTGGAGAAGGATTAACCTTTTCAACGCCTTTGACCTCTTTGACACCTCTTCAAGTATGGGCGCATTTTGGATCCCAAGGAGGATTTAAAACTTTGTCCTTTCCTAGCTTGCATGGGCGCATTTAGCTTGTGTAGGAGGAATTATCTTCATGCCTTAGAAACTTTTCAGCAACTCTTCCTTGCATGGGCGCATTTGGAGGGGGGAGGTGGATTTATCTTATACTTAGAAAATTCTCCTAGCTTCTTCCTGTGAGGTGGGCGCATTTTACATGTGGTGAAGGATGAACGCCTTGACTTAGAATTTTCTAACACCTTGACATTGCATGAGGGCGCATTTGGAGGGGAGAGGTGGATTTATCGCCAACACTTAGAATTTTTCAACACCTTGACATCCTTCCTTGGGCGCATTTGGAGGGTCCTGTAGGACGAAATCCAGGCTTAGACAATTTTATCTCCATCAAACTTCATTTCTCTTTAAGGGCGCATTTAGGGGTGGCAAGTGGACAAACTTCATCACTTAAATTTTTACCTTGATGCCTCCTGTAGCTGGGCTCATTTTCAGGGGTTTGCAGGAGGAACTCAATGCCTTAGAAATTTTTTCATCAACTTATTTCTTCTTGGGCGCATTTGAGGTAGTGAGCAAGATTTGAGTGCAGACTTAGAGAATTTCATCAACTTGGCTTGAAGATGGGTGCATTTTGCATGTGAAGGATTATATTTTCCAGACTTAGGTGTTTTTTCCTCATTCCTTCTGCCAGCTCAATACTTACTATAAATAGTAAGTCCTTTGATTTTCACATCTCTGAAGCTCGGATTGATTCAAAATTTTAAGCATTGGATCTTCATGACCTTGTTAGTTTGTTCACACTGCCATCTCGAGCTAACCTGCTATTTATAGTATGTTTCTGAAGGTGGTTTACTATTTACAGCAACTGCTTGATTTCATGACCTCCACAACTCCGTTTGACTTGAAATTTGAATGCTGACCCTCATCGGTAGACTTGCCTATTCACACTGGCGCCTACTACTGATTGCCTTCAAATTTTACCGGTGGATAGCTTGAAAGATGCTGATCGCAGTGGGATACACTGGTTTTCGAAAATTCTAGCATTTTACCCCTCATTTTGGGTCCCGAAGTTGGAAACCCTAATTTGACTTGGATGTATATCAAATGACCTCCGTTTGACCTCGTTTCTGTTGCACTTTGCCTTGTTTGTGATGCTGATGTGCTGGGCGGCTGTCAGGATGGACTTGCTAAAAATAGTAAATCTCTAAAAACTGATCATCTCGCTTTGGATGTCACATCACTGCGTAGCTCTTCAAAAAACCCATTGGGAATCACCAAACATGCATTAAAAACTCTGACATGCAAACCCTAAAAATAGCCTCTGAAGGCTGAATACTGAAAGTGATCATCTCATTTTGCATGTTATATCGTCGCGAAGGTTTCAGAAAACCCAAAAAGAATTTCTAGATATGTATTGAAGAACTTTGCATATAAACCCTAAAATCTGCTCCGGAAGTTGAACTTGCTAAAAATAGACAGTTGTCTGCCCTGGCTCAAAACTTGCAGATGAGCAACTTGACATGTTCTGGATGCAGTGTAACGATGAGAACTTCAAAAGTGTTGAGGGAACGCCCTGAATTGAACACTTACTAAAAATAATAAGTTGTTAGAATTCGCTGAAATTTAGCTGGAAACTAGCTTGAAGCATACTGATTGCAATATGAGGCTCAAATTCCAATTTATTCACTCCGTTTGACATCAAATTGACCAGAAATGTACAAACCCTAATTCTATAGACTTGGCCGAAATTTCACGTTTAAGCTCACAGATGGGCACATCCTCGGAAAGTGGACAACAGAAAGAGACAGAAATAGAGAGAGAGAGAAACAAAACCAAAGCCAAAATACCAGAATGGAGCAAAAATTAGGGGGTCCCCATTTTGAATGGGGCGATGTGTGAAAAGGTCACAACACTCCTATTTTGCCAAATGAATGAAGTGAGGTTGTGTTTAGGGCTAAGGAGATAATATAAGTCAAAAAAAAAAAAAAAACTTTAAGTTAATTTTTTTTTGGGCCTTTTTTAGCCTTGCTATGCCGGCTGCTCCAAGGCTCAGGATTCTCCTGGACACTGTGTGTCCGACGAGTCCAGCCAGGACGTGGTCGGACTCGGCAGTGTTTGCGTCCGGGCTCCCAGGAGCAGCCAGGGGTGCTCGGCTCGGGACTCGCCGAGTCCAGGCAAGTTCAGGCGAGTCCCATTTCTCTAGTTTGGAGTCACTATTTTTAGTAGTATGCTATTTCTGGCAGTGTGGCAATGCAGTGTTTGGCGTCTTAATATTTTGAGTAGTGGCATCTCCAACATTCTTGGAGTTTGAAAATGGAAGGTTGGTGACTTAAGTTGTGTTATATTTTAATGCTGCTTTTTGGACCCCATGCCTAGGAAACACAACTTATGTTGTTTTTAAAAGGGGGATTTGGAGTTGGACCCCGCACTTAGGATTGAAAGGCATGCAGTGAATGCCAGTGAATATTTCTAGAAGATTATGTCATTGATATTCCTTCTCAAAGATATATTTCCACTGTACATAGAGTAGTGAAACTCTTGTAAGAAATAAATGTTGTACAACAAAGAAATATAAATATGGAATAGTGATGCAAAGCTGCTGAAATGGTCAAACAACATACAGAAAAAATGATTGATTCATATATCTAAATGTTTTGCCTGAATTTTGAGGCCCAAAGTCCATTGGGTTTGCTTGATGAGCCTGTGTGAAAAGATGATGCTAAACATATGCTATAAAATGATAGATGAAATCAAAATCATTTGGGAGTACATGGAATAGACTCTGTAACATGTCTAGAACCAAAAATATTTTTACAAACTACTTATAGATGACATAGTGATTGTTGTTATGATTAGTAATTTAGTTCTAATACATGTACACCACTAGATAATCATAAAATATTGTTAATCTATTTTTTTCTACTATTGAGTATAGTTTCTATTCTTAGATATTGTTTATGTTCTTTGTTGTTTTACTTTTGTTATCTACTAATATCTTTCCATTTTTAGAAATCTTCTCTGTTGGATATTTTGGTGATAGATTGCACAAAAGCTCAAATGTTATTTTTTGAGGCCACAAACATAATTTTATCTTATAAATCTTAATTTTATTTGATTTGCTTTTTCAGGAAATCTCTATCTTTGCAAGTTGTTTCAGAAACTGTTGTTCAAGAACTTCGCCATCTGTTACAAATCAATCCCATGTTAGTATTAGCCACAAAACCCACTATCTATAGTATGGGAACATCAGAAAATATTGCGGGCAGGTATGTGTTCTTTTGTTTAGACTGATTTCTTTTCGTTCAAATTTTCAATAAGATCATTCCATGAAGTATGAGTCTTGATCTTATGTGTTTTTATTTATTTCGGGTATAAAAATAAATTGATTATTCATAATGATTCTTTGTCTTTTACATTGTGCATGATATGTTTTTCTGAATTCGTTTTTTGATTCTGTATTCTCATTGCTTTTTTACGTTCTCTGCTTGCTAAATATCTTTCTATAAATATCGAAGAAGATAAAGTAAGTCTGTGCCACAAGTAAAAGTTGATTGGTGTCACATTCTTCTTCATGTTTGGTAAATAAATTTTTCAATAACGAATATAGTAGTTCTCCAGTGTTATGAATTTTGAGCCAGTAATCTAAAATTTTGGAACACTGTAGATCCATTGGAATTATTTCTTTCTAAGGGGAGGAATTTTTTTCAACGATCTTGGATCATCTTCAGTGTTCCATGTTGACAGCCACCGTTAGTGTAGGAGATTGTACATTCCATGGGGGTCACTTTGTTTGCTGCTCTATCTGATACATTAAATAAATGAATTGTTAATAGAGATGACAATGCATGCATAAAATATATCTTTATTCGCTCATGAAATTATTATTGAAGAAGACCAAAAATTGTTAGCCAAGGATCAGATTCAATCCGACTAGATCATACTACTGTCCTTGACGATACATAATGTATTTTAAGGAATCAACGGTTGCCAAGAAGAACACGACCGTCAAACAACTGATGCTTGTAACTACCCATAATCAACAACCGATTAATACAAACAATTAATACATAGTCAGTTAACCAATATTAGTAATTACTGAAGCATAATAATAGACATTATACATTGACTACACATTTGACCTTCTCTCTTCATTCTCTCTTATGGAGGGGACTCTTTCCTCAGACAAGGTTTTTTTCTCATTTTCTAGAGAGTTTTTCTTTTATTTTTTTTTGTTTTGGGGAGGAGTTTTGTCCCATTTGGTTTTTCTCCTTCTTTCCATTTGTGAGAGATTCCTTTGTACATGGGCACCTCATCATGCCTTGTAGCTAGGACCCATCTTTTCATTTTCACAATCTTTTTTTCCCCCTAAGTTGCACTTAAGGCGAGTGTAGGTTTGAATAGGGTGATAACCTAACTAGCTCCACTATTGGGTCCTTTTTTCACCTTATGACTTAAGTTTACTTAGGGCACTTTCAGGGCATTTTCACTATCATAAGATTAAGACACTTGTCATAATCATATGTTGTCCTATGTTTCACCTTGGTCTATATAACCAAGGGCCTCTCATTTATTCTTGTCGTATTAATCTTTTGAGTACTTTGTGCTTTCTATTAGGCCTCTAGATTTTGGGTGGTTATCTCCATAGCCAAATCTTACATAGGGTTCTATTGTTTTTCTATGTTTTGTTTTATTTTTCTAATTTAAAATCTTGAAGTTTACATTTTCAAATTTTTTATTTTCTTTATAACAAGAATTCATATAGAATGGTTGTTAGTTGTAGTTCATTGGGCCCAAGGATAGCTAGGACATTCAAATCTGATAGATCATCACCTTTGCGGAAATATATTATGATGATTGAACAACTTCCTAGAGGTTAGACTTTTCTTTGGCATTGTACTCGCTATTATATTGAGTATAAGAGCACATATAGTTGGGTGAAAGCTTACCTATGGCTGGCTAAGGATATAGAGTTTATTAGCAGCCAAATGAAAAGGGGCTGCCAGCAAATTCTCTCATATATCAAAGAATAAGAAGTTGATAATGTAACTGAGAGTGAAGTTAAATTCTCATCTTTTGTCATTCATTTTTTATGTGGTAGAAAGTTTCAAATATTCATATGATAATATTGATAAGGCATTCATTATATACATCATAGAACCTTAACACATAACATTAGAGTTGAATTGAGATTCTCCATGAGAGTTGATAAATAAATTTACAAAATTCAACTACTTTCATTGTCAATGTGCATATATATTATATAAAAAATATAACAAATTAACCAAAGGCTGCAAGTTTCAACAGCAAAAATGACAAAAACATAGAGAATATGCAGCTGTTATTGTTCAAAATTTGGTAACATTGCATCAAAATCAAAGTTTGAGTCTTAGTCATTGGAACTATGGGGGGCTTCCTCATCCAATGGAAACCCAATAAATCCCTCTTGTGCCTCCTCATCAACCTATGTGGCATCTTTGGGATCAACATCCCAACATGCGGCTAGAGTTCGACGATACTCAAGAGTTTGGCGATTCTAAGGTCGCAAGGCACAATGCACTACCACTAGCTTTTTGATTGTTGAGAGGTAAACCTATTCCTTTTGATTGAAGGGATTTAATAGATGGAATTTGTGATTGCAGGAGAAGCGGATTGCGATCCAGAGTTTGGGTATGGATGGTCAGAAAAATTTGAATCACGGATAGAATCATGTCCATGTCTGGCTACATATTTCGGGAAGTTATTTGCAAAGGGGATTGAATCCACCAGAATACTAGGGATCTCGGTATTTCACATATGGCGACAGAAAACGCCAACCTGTGAGGAAACTTATTCCTGAGAGTAGAAAGCCTGAAGCAGAATAAAAGTGTAGGAAGAGGATGATAACCTAATCATTTTGAATATATGGGAAAGTTCCTACACACTGTCTTGATTCAAGTTATTATCTTGGCGATAAAAAGAAGATGAAAAACCCGAAGGACTTCAACATGCAGATGGAGGTTGGCCTTCGTTGACTTCGTTTGCAATTTTCTTACCAGTCACCATATTCCTCGTGCCTTGATGTGATTCGTCCCTTGGATTTCCTCTCATGTATTTGTCTTATCCTATCTGCATCTTACTTCTATAAAAGGCCAGGGGATAGTCTTTTTTAAGTTCATAATTTGTGGATGTCAGAAGAGCCAAAACTTCTCTAGGTTTTGTTCTTTTTTCCTGTTTTCTGAATCATTTCGGAGTAAATCTTGTATGCACATAGAACTTAATCAATATCGAAGCCAATTTGATAGCTACCTATCTCATGAATCTTTTGTAGCTGGTTTTGTTAGTTCAGTCGAACAAGATTGTATGCTGCATCATTTAAGGGTGCATACAAAACCTCCTTGGTGTCCAAACTAAAACCCCCCTCTTTAAAAGCTCGCATTGTTTTATGCCTGGCTGTGAAATAATCTGGTCAAGTATAAAGCAATTTGCTTTGATTTGATTAAATCTTGGGGCATGTGTGGAGAATAACCGAGAGAAATTTTATGTTTTGTTTTAGATTAGATGTTTAAATTCCTGAAAATGTTCCAAAAAATGGATGAATGAATGAAAATTTATTGAAAATCTTTTGTTTCTATGAAATTGCTGAATGCTTAAAGCTAAATCTACCTAAGTGATAGCAAAATTGTTGATGTTCATGAAATATTATTGCAAATTTTTTGATTTCATGAGATTATTTTATGATCGAATTGGAAATCTAGTATCTAATGCTTATGATTCTTAATGAAACTGGAAATTAACCATAGTTCCTTTGAGATTAACAACAATATCACATCATACCCTGAAGCGAACCTAGTATGGTCAAGACCTGACTACCGGAGCCTTGGGATTAAGCTAAGTCAACCTTTTCCTATTACACGGACAACTTAGGTTGCCCTGGTTCAGTCTTTTAAGTAAAGATAGGTTCTTCGCGCTTTGCCTGTGAGGATTTTATCCGTATTGTTGCTGCGAGTGACATCGTCGTGATAGTCTCCTTATTGAATTTGAATTTCTTCACCCTGACTACTCTCATTGTTGCTCATTGCTTTTTTTGTTTGGTTGAAAATGCAAATGACAACTGCAAGTGTAAACATAGTAGAAAAACAAACAAAAAACCTTCTAAATGTTTGAAACTATGACACAAACAAAAAAATGCAAAAGAATTTGTTAAAATGAACAATAGATAGTGAACTTACCTCAAATGATATAGATTTGGTGCTCTCTTGCTTGCTACTCACTTTTGTTGCCTTCTTTGAGTTCTTTTCTCACAGTTGTGCTCTTTCTTTGTTTTCCTCTTCACAATTTATGAAATGCCAAAAAATGAGTTCCTTTCTTGATTTTAGATGTTATTGTCTCTATTTTGCATTTAGGTTTTTTCTAAGGGAATGTGAGGGGCCCATTTTTTAATTAGTTTTTCGTTTCTTTAAATAAAAAATGAAGAAATTTGAGTGTTTGGTTGTAGGGGATGGCTAGTTGTCCGTAGGATGGTTGGGGGACATCTATCCATTTCTAGTTTTCCCAAGTACCCAAAATGTTTCTTGAAATACGGAAAATTTCTATATGGGGGTTTGGGGGGCATGTTTCCTACCTATCTCTGTGTTCTTGAAACGTCCCCTGTGGTGGATAGGTCCATTTTTGTAGGGGAAGAACCCTTGGTGTACATAGTTTAATACTAACCTAAGACTAATTGTAGATGTAATATAATCCCAACATCCTCAGGCCCCAACCCCCTTATTACAATAATCCAAAGAAAGGAAGGAACACTACATGGATTGAACACAATAGCGCAAGTGGAATCTGATGAACTAGGACATACACATAGCTCACCAAATCTGTGAACTCACTTAGAACACATAAAACTTTTCATATCAGTGAATTTCTTTGTCTTGATTGTCCAACAATAGTTGTGAAGTAATTCATGCTCAATTATTCAAAGTACACCACTCCTTTTGTGAAATGAGATATACTCAACTATTGATAAGAGCACCACCTTTTTTGTGAATTTAGACATACTGTCCACAAGACAATACTCTAGTTGCAAATCATGACATACTCAAGTTCAACTATCCATAACAACATCCCTTTTATGGATCGAGACATAATTATCGATTGATGCGACACGTTTCTTGTGGATTGAGAAATACTCAATTATCCACAAGAACAAAACATAAAATTGCCAAGCATCCCCTTGCTCCTAGAAGGGACACACAGGAATAATTGGTGCCTCTCATGTATGTACCATCTTTGAGTGAAGCTAGGTTGAGATGGAAAGGATTCCTCTAACCTCATTGTCACATCCCCGCCAGATACATCCAAGGTGGATAGTGGAGAGAATAAAATAAATTAAAGAAATAATAAAAATAAATAAAAAGAGAGAAGAGGAGTCGACAAATTAATTAATGAGGCATGGGCTATGATATGGGCTTGTTGTGTAAGCATTAAATTGAGAAGACAAGAAGAATTGTGTGAGGCATGGCACCCATTTCTTGGGTGACCAAATTTTGTGGATTACATGGAAAAATAAAAACCTATGCATCCTTAAAAAACCCTCACGACCCCCTTCTTTGGGCATTCATAGTTTTTAGGAAGAAAAACATGAGAGAACGCATGGGAAATGAAAATAGAAACAAAAGTGTGGAAAGAGAAGTTGAGAAGGGAGATGGGTAGTGTTGTGACCTTTTCACACATCGCCCCATTGTGAATGGGGACCCCCTGTTTTTGCTTTTTGCTTTGGCATCGCAACTGCTTATCACCATTTTTCTTTTACAATGACGAGTTAGAGTTTCAAAGAGTCATCCGAGCCAAGTTGGGAATTGAAGCCCAAAATAGTGCCTAAACGTTATAGAAGTGCTTAGAAGGTCTGGAAGACGAGGATCGCCTGTGCTTTGAGTCAATTCTGACACTTCCTATTTTTTAGGAATTTTTTGCTTTTTCGCTTTTTTCATTTTTTGCATTTTTGGACCAATCTGGGATCCCTATTTTTTAGGGATTTTGTTTTTCCTATTTTTAGAAATTTCTATTTTTAGAAAGTCAACCCTAGTGAAGGAGTCAACATTTCCATTTTTAGAATTAAAATCAGGCCACCAGATGTGAAAAAATAAAAAAATCAGGCAAAAATCAATAAAAAATCAGGAAAAGCATGCAAAAATCAATAAATTTTTTTTGGAAAAATCAAGAGGAAAGACCATATGGCAAAGAGGCAAGCATGAAATCCATGGCGATCAAGGATGGAAAATGTATAAGTTTGAAGAAATTCGCCCATGGGAATGGCAAGCATGAAATCCATGGGTATCAAGGATGGAAAATGTATAAGTCTGGAGAAATTCGCTCATGGGAATGACAATGGCAATGGTAAGTCCGCTTGGAAGAAGCAATGAGAATGGCTAAAAGACTTGGAAGTCCGCCATTACCATGGAAAAGGAAATGGCAAGCATCATGGAAAGTCCGCCTAGCACATGGAAGGAAGAGGGAAAGCCTACTCCAAAGTCCGCCCAAGCCTTGATGAGACAATGGGAAGAAGTTAAGAAAGTCCGCCCAAGCTATGTCAAGACAAGTAGGAAGTTTGCCCAAGCCAAGAAGGCATGGCATGAGGATCATGAAGTCCGCCCAGCCAAGAGGAGGAAGGAAAATTCAAAAAAATGACTAAGTATGGATGCCTTGAGAAGGAAATTTCATGAATTTGGCTAAGTATTGGAAAAATAAAGGAGAGAATATGACAAACACATGTTGAACTTCACCTAGCTTGACATGAAGATGTCAAAAGCGCATTGGAAAATGAGCCTCCAAGTCCGCCTAGACTTGAGAAAGAATGGCAAAGGCATTAAGAAGTTCGCCATGTCATGTCTTGGCTAAGATGAAGTCCATCAAAAAGTCCGCCATGGTGATTTGGAATGAAATTCTTGAAGTTCGATCTCACTTTCAATGAAAATGGCAAAGACATTGAGAAGTCCAACCTATCTTGGATTAAAGTCTTCAAAGTTCACCCAAGGAGAGGATAAGAAAATTGGCTAAATGTTGATACCTTGGGGAGGGAAATTTAAAAAATTGACTAAGTGTTGACAGGAAGAATGAAGAGGAATAAAGAGGAAAAGTAAAGAGGAAGTAAATAAAATCCTTGTCCAAGGATGGAATTTGTCCTACATGGCACAAGTCGGCTTCAGAATTGAAGGCAAGTCCACAGGAAAAGTTCATTCGAGCATCGAGATGGCCAAAATCTTGGCTAAATGTTGAATAGTCCGTGTGAAGGTGTTACAAAAAATAGCCAAAATTTGGCTACGTATGGGAAATACTTCATAGAGAAAATTCCAATTTCCTCCATTGTGGCGAAAGCACAGAGACATTCTTCTCCAAATTCAAGGCACTCGAAAGAATATTCAGACATCTTGGGGGGATTTCACCTACAATCCCAGACCTGTTGAAGCAATCAGGGCATCTTCTTGAGGGATTTCATCTCCTGAAGAATTAAAAGCAAGCTTCGAATCAGAATTAGATGGTGACAAGAAGAGTGTTCCAAACAAATTTTCATACTTAGACAATTTCTTGACACAAATTGGATAATTCAAAGAGGAAATCCAAAGGAATAACACCAATCCAATTCAAGTAGGAGGAATTTCAAAGCAATCAGGAAAGAAAATAACTTCAAGTCCAGACACCTGCTCCAAGGCAAGACTTCCAATACGGGTGAGAAGAAGAAATCAAAATCTCAAAGGAGATCCAAGATCAAAGCTAGGAAGGAACAAGTGCAAAGGACAGAGTCATCGGCAAGGAAAATATTCTAAGGCAGGCATGTGGAAGAAAAACAAAGTGACCAAGGAAGACATCCAACACGCTGAGGGGGTGCCTCGTCATCTTCCAACCAATCAAATTGTTCCAAATCAACATGCAACAACTTTCTATTTTATTGTTGGTTTATATTTAGCAGAAAGACAAGTGTCTCCAAATGAAATTTTCTCATTGGTCGAGATGGAGTTAGTTATGACAAGGCCTAATTAGGGTTTTATTTTGTAATCTCGGCCGTTGATCCTAAATCAATCTTGGCCATTGAATTGTAATTGGGGAGCCTAGAAATTGAGCTCGCCCCTCATTTGTAAAGTGTGAAGAAAGTATATGAGATTGTTACGTTTTGCTACTTCCAATAATAAAAGCTTTTATGCATGATTTGCTTTGAATCACTTTTATTGTCAAGTGGTTTGCGAGGTTGCAGAACTTCTTCAACCATAGATTAGAATTAGAATAGAATCAAGATAGAATTTGCTTTGAATGTTTGTTAAGTGAATGCAATTTTTGATAGTATAGATTTATGGTGAAACATTGCTTATACTTTTTTTGGATGGACGATTTTCATTCAATGCATAAAGTTAGCTTGAGCTCGTGATTGTGGATACTTAACTTCAGTCTTATTCAAGACATGAAAATTATTGTCACACCCTTTGAAGATTGCACCCACTTTGTGTAGTTGTCCCAGGGAGGTGAAGCAAAGCGTGGTTACCGGTTTCACCTAATCTTTACCGTCTCTTGAATTCCTAGGAGTAGATTAGAACCTCTAAACCCTTATCCTTTGTAGACATTTTTTTTTGAGATCCCAAACTGAAATCCCAACAGAGGAAGCACTTAATGATAAATCCGTCTCAGTCCCGAACTTGTGAGAAATTGCTTAACATAAGTCGGGCTATGTGTATTACTATCATATCACAATGCCCATTAAGCTTATCCACATGTCATGACCTGACGAAAGAAACCTTGGAGTCGCCATATGATCTTCTCGCAATCTTAGCATACGCGGTGATTTTGTTCAAGAGAGGATAGAGTGTCTTTGGACATTTTATTCTGTGTGTTTGGTGGATGATAAAATGTACACCAACATAGAATTGGCACTAGAAGGAGGGCTGAGCATTGGGTTGTTTATGTTCACAAGCAGGGAAATTCAGCTGGGAGGAACCAGCATGAACTTTGAAATGCTAGATTAGAGATATGTTAGATCTCTTTTATATCGAAAATTCCAGAAAAAGTAAAAGGTTGAAAAAATTCCTAAAAAACATGGAAAATCCAAAAGGAGATTTCTCAATGGATGGGCGTCCATTCCATATTTCTTGTTGTCAAGATAGTCTCCTTGTGGATATTCCTAAAATGCAGGAAAATTTGAATGCACAGCTGCATCCCAGGAATTTGTCTCAATATGCTTTGCCAAGAAGATGCCGGATTCATGAAACAACCAAACATGATGAAATGAATTGCTTGAGATTCCTCTCAAAGATAGAGATTGTTCTCCAAGGATGTAATGTCCCCATTTTAGCCCTACGCTCTTCTTTTGGATTTAGTCTATTTCCGGAAATTCGTAGGCTAAGTTGAAGCAGAAAATTAGGGTTTCCTTTTTCAGATATTGCTCAGTTGCATTCAAAGGATGTTGTGTAGACTTACTATTTATAGCAGTTTGCTATTTTTAGCAAGTCTATCTTTTGGCAGTATCTGTCTAGCAGCAGTTCAATCCTTTGCAGTTCAGTGTTCAGTTTGGCTTTCTGTTGTTTTGATGTAAATTTACTATTTATAGTAGTTGGCTATTTATAGTAAGTCTAAATTTGGCAGTAGCATCATCAGCAATTCAGCTCAAGTCATCTTGCTAACCTTCAGTTTCAGTTTGGCTTTGGTTATCTCAATGGACTAAGTTTATACTTAGTCAATTTTATGTTACTCAGTTGTACCCCACGCCTAGGAGTGATAACTTCATGTTGTTTTTAAAAGAGGGGACATTATGGGGTCAATTGTGCATTTAATGATTTATTAAATGCTTGATTATTGCATTATTAAGTTGGACGCCTAAAGGAGGTTGAATAAAGTTTTATTATTTCAAAAAGTAAATGCTTAAAGGTGGCGTCCCTCTTGGAAGTTGAAGTGATTCGACTTCTTGGAATTTGAAGTGTTTCATTTGCCAATTGAAACTTATATATTGCTGTTGTTTGAAGAGCTGATTATCTTTGGAAATATTGTAAAGTTATGTTGATGGTTTGAAATCTAGAATCCGGCTAAGGGAAAGCTGAGCAATTCCGCTCCATTCTTCGGGCCTGAAACTATGGTTTCCTAGATGGTGGATTGAGAGTGTGTTTCATTTAGAAGTGCACATTGAGCATCATTGTTGGAGTTTTGGTGAGATATTTCCAGTTTTTCATGTTGCTGGTTATTATATGGCTGAATGAGATTTTCAAAAAACAGCTTCTTGTATGATTTTAATTTTGTTGTGGGTATTCAACAATCTCATTCCTAAGGTTATGGCGACCCTTCTGTTGTGACCTTTTCACACATCGCCCCATTCAAGATGGGGACCCCCTAATTTTTTGCTCCGTTCCGGTCTTTTGGCTTGGGTTTTCTTCTCTCTCTCTCGCTCTGTCTCTTTTCTGGTGTCCGTCTTTCGGGGGGTTGTGTCCGTTATTGAGCTTAAACATGAAATTTGGCCAGGTCTAAAATTAGGGTTTCATTGTTTCTGGCCAAATCAAGGTCAAGTAAAGTCAGAAGATTGAAAATTGAACTTAACAATGTTGTCAGCTGGCATCCAGCAGGCTTCCAGCTAGTTTTCATCAAATTCTGAGGTACTTACTATTTTTAGTATGTCTGCAATTCAGGGCAATTTGTCAGCATTTTTGAGATTCCGATCATCACACGGCATTCAGAGTATATCAGACTGCTTGCATGCCGAATTTGAGCAAAAACGGACAACTTACTATTTTTAGCAGTCCGGCTTCTGGCACGAATTTCAGGGTCCAGATGCAGAGATTTTCTTTTACGTACGGATATTCCTTACAGGTTTTCAAGACCTTGGCGTGATATAACATGCAAGTCAGGATGATCACTTTCGAGTTGACCCAACCAGAGGCTATTTTTAGGGTTTGCATGTGAGCTTTTCTTTGCATGTCGGTGATTCGATGGGTTTTGAGAGCTTCGCGATGGTGTGACATGCAAACGAGGATTCTCACTCAGTAAGGAACTTGCTATTTTTAGCAGGTATGTCCCGGCAGCCGCCACCCAGCAGTTCAGATTCACGAGCTGATTGCAATGCCACAAAAACGAAGACAAACGAAGATCTTTTGATACGCATGCAGTGCAAGTTAGGGTTTCCAGCTTCGGAGCCTAAAAATAAGCATCAAAAGTGAAAATCTTCAAAATCCGATGTAAACCACTGCGATCAGCGTTCTCCAGGCTATCTGCTGTTGAAATTTCAAGTCAAAAGGAGTACTTACTATTTATAGTAAGTCAGATTGGAAACATGCTAAAAATAGTAAATCAAGTGCATGCGTCAGTGCCAGCCGACAGGTCACGTGGTGAGGAGCGCCTCATCAAAATTTCAAGTCGATCCGAGCAATGGAGCTATCAGAAATAAGAGCTTACTATTTATAGTAAGCCACCTTCAGAAACAGGCTATAAATAGCAGGGTGACTAAAAGTGGCAGTGCTGACAGGATGATAAGGTTATGAAGAAGCTACGTTTAAAATTTCAAGTTGATCTGAGCTTCAGAAATGCAAAAATGAGAAGGCTTACTATAAATAGCAGGGTGTGAAAGTTGGCAAAAACGAAGAAAATTTTCTAAGTCCAAAACTTCGTCCTGCAGCCATGGCAAAATGCGCCCAGTTGATGAGGAGGCATAAAAAATTCTAAGTTTGAACTTCATCCAGTAGACAGGCCTAAATGCGCCAAGTTTGAAAAAAGTCAAACAAAAGTCAAAGATGTTTATCCTGCAGCAGGGGCAAAATGCGCCCAAAATGAAAGAATGAAAGTTGAAAAAATTTCTAAGTATGAAAAATCCGCCTCACCCCTCAGAATGCGCCCATCCTTCACAAGCATGAAAATGCGCCCAAAATTCAAGGTGGTCAAAAAAAAAGTCAAACATGAAAATCCTCCTCATGCATCAAAATGCGCCCAAGGTTGATGTTTATCCTGTACACAAGGCAAAATGCGCCCAAGCTCATCCATGTGAAGACAAAATTTTGGAAGGTGAAGGGTCACCCAAAGATGTTGGAGATTTCATCCTTCACAAGTATGGAAATGCGCCCAACTTGCATGCTTGTCCTCCTCACCCTCCTAAATGCGCCCAAATGAGCTCACATGAAGACAAAAAACGGAAGTTGAAAAGCCACATGAAGGCATTTGCAAGTTCGTCCTCCTCCTACAAGGAAATGCGCCCATGTTTGGATGGTAAATGGTAAATACAAGTGGTAAATAAGGCGAAAATGTTACCTAAACATGGTGAAAGGAGGTAAAAGCTTGGGCGTTATCCTCCTTCATGGCTAGAATGCGCCCAAGGTGGTGGGCCTTAGATAATTTTGCTAGGCGTGATTTCTCCAAGAGTGTTGGACGCCTAAGGTGATGTGTAGTGGAAAATATTTCAAGGTGTTGGGAGTTAAAGTGAAGTGTGCGCCTATGTTGAGGGAGTTATAAGATGATTTTTTTTTTAAATATTTTGAGGGCGTTGGAATTTCCAAAGTGTAATATGCGCCTATGGTGTTAAGAGTTCAAGTATGATACGCCTAGGGTGGTGAAGAAGCGTGTGATGGAAAATGTTTGAAGGGTGATATAAGGTGTTAAAAAAAATCTTGAAGGCGTTGAAATAACATGAAGTGTGCTAGGCGCCTCAAGGGGAGACAAAATATTTTCTAAGTGTTGAAAATTCTCTAAGGCGTTGGGCTTTTGAATGAATATTTTCCAAGTGTGGAGTGAAGGTAAAATGTGCAAGGCGTGCCGGGAATGTAAACTTTCTTCCATATGAAGTTGATTAAAAATTCCTCTCCACTGGCAATCAAAATTTTTCTAAGGCAAGTTTTCAAAAGTGCAAGATGATTTAAATATTTTCTAAGGCAAATTTATTTTCCTTGGAAAATACGCCTAGAGCTTCAAGTTGATGAAAATTCTCAGAGCACGAGCAACTTTTCTCAGTGATGGAGTCAGAGACAAGGATAATTCAAGTTCTTCAAATTTTTCAAGAAGTCTGGGCAACACAGAGTAATCACAAGCGAAGAACGAATTTAAATGATGGAAATAATATTTTTCTAAGGTTCAAAATTTAAAAATTAAATGAACCCGTTCGTTGGGTACCCATGAATTCGAGACATTCTGACAAAAATTTTCTTCTGGGTACTGGACGTTTGCGATGATGAATGGATTTCCAAATCTTTCAAGCTTCGCCGACACTTTTTCAGTGAAGAATTTAATCAGTGCTCGAATTGTGAATTTTCCTAAGGGAAAATTTTAAATTTTCTAAGGCAAATTTGAATAAAATGAGTTTTCAAGATGAATTTTCTTCGAACGATGAATCTGAAGTCAGTTGCCTAGATAATTTTGATTAAATTCTTCGAGGATGAATTTTCCAGAGCAGATGATGAGGTTAAAAATTCAAATTCAAGTGACAGAGCTCCGGCTGGTGAGTTAAAAGAAGATGAATTAAATCAAATTTTCAAAAACAAAATCCAGAACGCCAGTCAAAGTCAAGTTTCTAGAAGAATAATATTCCCGACGACTGGAGACAAGTGTCAGAAACACCAGGGAGGGAAAATTCGAATTCTTAAAGTGGAGTAGTGGAGTTTAATGGCACTGGCTAAAATTAACGTCTTCTAGAATTTGAATTTTAGCTATAAAATGAGCAAGTTTTTCATTCACTTTCACAGCTGAGAAGGGCGAATTTGCTAAGTCTGAGTGAGTTGCTGGAGAGCTTGAAGGAATTCGATAGTTGCTTGAAGAAGACGCCTTGAGTTGCTGAGAAGTATTTGTTGAAGTATTTGAGGACGTCCTTGCTGATTAAGGAAGACGTCTTGAGGCTTGAGAGGTACGCCATTGCTGAGTAGAGAAGTGTTTGCTGAAGATTGAACTTGCTTGAAAGAGGTACGGCTTTGCTCGTCTTGAGGCTGAAATCTGATTTGTTGAAGTTGCCATTTGAGGGACGCCTTGAAGTAAGTTGCTGAGAACTCAAAGGTACTAGCTTGCAAGATTGCTAATTGATGGTTTGGAGTGCAAAGTTAAGAAGTTTGCTATCTTGCTGATTGCTGGTTTGAAGTGCAAAGACATAGAAATTAAAATTGTTGATTGCTGATACAAGGTCATTCAATTTGCTGATTGTGAAGTAAAATCATCAGAGTTCACTTAGAAATCCGTTCTAAGTGTTGAAATTCAAACTTATTGAAGAAAAGAAGCTGAGGTTTGCAAACGTGAAAGATATTGCAGCTTCTAGAATTCAACTGCAGCCCCTATATCATGTATCATTTTTGCAAATTTAATTGCTGATGAACGTTTGTTATGTTGCAGATGGCTGAAGCGAGGACAACCGGAAAGGACAATGGTGCCTCCAGACAGGCTACGATCAAGAAGCTCAGCAAAACATTCATGCCAGAGTCGAAGTTTATTTCAAAGCTGGGCAAGTTGACAGACACTAACCTGGGCTCCGTCAACTTGGAGACCTTCAAGAACAGGCTGTTCGGGATTGGAAGTCATCGGGCTTCAGTCACTTCGCACAACATCGTCCGAAGTGGACTATATGCAGCTGCTGGTTTTCCGCCAGCCATTCAGTGCTCAGAGCTTATTATGGAGTGCGCCAACTGTTACGAGAAAGAACACCGGTCGATCACGTCACCAGATGGCCAAGTGCTTGCCAACCTCACTCCGGCAGCCATTGGTGAAGCTTTCGGGATCCCGGTGCATAGAAACATGATTTACAAGTCCAGGGAGCGAGCGGAGCGGATGTATGCTTCAGCTTTCGAGAGATGCATGGATACAATTAACACTCACTGGATGAGCACTCCGAAGCCGTCTCGTGCGAAGTTGCCGAAGCAGATCATAGTCGAAGACCTAAAGCAAGAATATTGTGATCTTATTATGATGCTGAGTAGGGTAGGTGGTTGCCCTCAGTCTTACATTTTCGAGCCTTGGATGTTTTATTACATCAACCTGGTGTTGGAAGGAAAGGATTATGTCAATTGGGCTGAGATGATCAGCGACAATATACATGAGCAGCTCCTGAGCTTGAGGAGGACTAAAACGTTTTACATGAGCTCCTACCTTATTTACATGTTGGCACGAATGACGAGGTACAGAGGGATTTCTTATAAGGAACCCGTCGGTTGTGGCTCTCATCAATTCAAAATCCATGAGGCATGTACACAGTTGCACCTGTCAAGCACAACCTACTACAAGCGTGTCAACGATTCATTCACCATGTACATCACGAGGCTGCTTCAGGAGAGGTTGCATCACAGAATCTCTAGAGATGCCCAGGAGCTAATTGAGAGGTATGGGTGCTGGTTTATACAGTTTCCAAGATTTTCATATATTAGAGGTGCAGGATTTTCTTCATACCCTTATAAGAATTTTTTGCCTAAGTACTGTAGATAAGATAATAATAATGCTAGAGATATCTAGGCGGTTGCTTGCCTTTTGACAAAATCCAAAAGAAGAAGAAGAAAGGAGGGATAGAGTTTCCAATTGTGATGGGCAACTCGGATGAGGTGTGTCCTTCGATACAGGCAGCTAGGGAAGCTGAGAGTGAGCTTCAGTTTTATCATTTCTCATATCATACTAGCCGACAGCACTATGACCCACACCATAACATCAATTGGGTTCTGTCGGAAGAATTTAAACATAAGGCCACCATAGAGGATTATTGGGCTGATGCGGTGGATGAGATTGAAGTGAGGAAAAGGATGTTTTCTCGGTTGCCGATTACTCTGATCAGGGAGTGTGAGGTAGTTCCAGTTCCGGACCAGGTCAGCGAGGATATGGATGTAGTCCACCCAGATTATGCAGCAGTTCGAGATACTCCACTTCCGCCTATTGATTGGTCAGAGCCCGAGGTTGCTGATCTTGATACTCTTTCCATCCCAGTTATGACATTCACCAGGGCATGGGTTGACAGGAGAGTGAACAGATTGAAAAGTAGGTCAATTGCCTTGACTTACAATATGATGGGAGATCGCAGGACACCCACCGCGGGGAAGGGAGAAAGCAATTACACGGGGTCGAGTCGAGGGGAAAAATATAGATACGACTGGCGAGCCTCCGCGAGGAGTCCACGGTGGCCCGGTACCTTTGAACCGTTCTCCAAGCATACGAGGAGGTGTCTTTATTTGGCATTCGAGGAGAAGTACGCAATAGTCAGTGCGAAGTCACGAGGATGATGACCGGCCTCACGGAGAAGGAAGATCAGTGGCGAGCGCCAATGTACCTGTTAGGATGGATCAGCAGGATGATGAGGGGACTATTACTGACCCTCAATTTCAGCAGGAGATAGAGGCGGCCATGAATGATGGCGACGATGATGATATAGTGTCGGGTGACACTCAGCCACTTGAGGACGATGAGCCTCGCCAGAATGAGGAAGAAGTGGAACAGGTTAGAGAAGTCGAGGCACAGGAGCAGCGGCCCTTTGATATACTATATGAGGTGCCCGATTGGCTTAGAGATAGAATGCGAAGAAGCCCGAGTGAGGAGATTGATCCAGCAGTTGAGATGGAAGAATTTTTGAACCGGATCAGTTCTCCTCCACCGAAGAAGAAGGCAAGAAAGTTTTCAAAGATCTCCACGGATGAGGATGGCTCTCGTACTCTTCACGTTGCTGTCCCACGAGTCGAGTGTGATCGGAATGAAGCAGCTCCTGAAAATTATGTGGTCACCACTCTTGACTTGGGACGCCCTACTGGTGCTCAGATTGTTGAGGAGTGTGATAACTCCTTCCTTGCCCTCAAGGATAGATTGTTCAAGAAAGAAGGGAAATATAAGAAGTTGAAACGAGAACACAAGGCATTAATTGGATATGTTCAGCAGTTGTCTCGTTCTCGAGGGCAGGATGTACCAGTGATAGAGCCTCCAGCAGATATTCCTAGAGAGTCGATCAGCGGCTTGGTAGAGTTGGGGAGGATGGCACAGGAGGCAGACAAATGGGTCACAGGAGTTCGTACTGAGACAGAGAAATTCATGGAAGACCTTGCCTTTGCCTTTCAGCAGGCCTCTACTATTTTGACACGGATGGATGCGGTGGATCATGCTTGGGGCGATGCTTCCATCTATCAGAGTAAGGTGATCCAGCGTCTTGAGGTGTTGAGGCATGTGCCATTGCAGTTGCTGATTGATGGAGGTGTCATTCAGGCGAATGACCGATATGATTTCTCTCGGTGGTATTCTTCGGCTATCACAGGGCGTGGCTTCTTCAATGCAGCACAGGCAGATTCAGCCAGGGTACACAAGGCTATGGCCAATATCATAGATGGAGTTCAGAACACCTTCGAGGCCATATTTGCTAGGCGGCTGAGTCCAGATGAGATAAATTTTGATAATTTGAGGGGTTTGCTGGTTCCCTTCTTCGCAGATGTTAAGACCTGTGTACAGGATGACTTTGAGAATACTGCTACATTCTCCACTTTGATCCAGAACACGCAGGACTCATTAGCTGCTTGGAGAAAATCTTGTACGAGGCACGAGCATTCAATCACGGTGTTAGAGTTTCAGTTGGATTGTGTTCCGCCTATTTCAGTTCATGAGGTTGAGGCTGTACTTAGCAGATTTGTTGAGTTGGCAGTCAAAGAGAAGGCCAATGGGAACACACTACTGGACGAGGATCTTCTAGAAGATTGAATGTGGAGCATTTATTACATTTTCTATTTTTGGGAGTGAGTGGGAATTTCTGATTCATTTAATGTACCACTCCCTATTCTGGCAGTTTTTAGGGTTAGGGCTGAGGTGGCACAATTCTGGCCACTCTATTTATTGTAACCCTAGCCGTCCTTTGGGACTTGGCTAGCTATAAAAGGGGGAGTCCCCCTCATTTGTAACATGGTTAGACAGTTAGAAAGTTAGAATCAGAGTAGACATTGAGAGAGCTTTAGAGCTAGATAGTGTAGTATTGTAGAGCATTTTGCATAATTTGGAGAAGAGAGAAAGTTTTCCCTTTGAAAACTTTTGAAGAAATTGTTGTGTAATACATTTTATGATAATAGATCTTTTAATTGATGATGGAATTCGTCTTGTCATGAAATGCTAGCAAGGTTTCTTCTTCCTTTCGTATCCAAGTAGATTAGATTCATGCAAGTAGTTTACTTCAGTGTGTGGTGTTTCATTGAGATAGCTTCGCTTTATTCCATAACACTAGCGGCTTGTTGATGATAAGTCTGCCTTGCGTGGTCAACTGGACATTATCTTGTGCTTAACTTCGGTTGTGGTTTACATACTTATATGCGTTGTTCTGATGGTGTACGTATGTTAAACTATAACTTGAATACCTTTTGCTATCCCCTTTGAAGATTGCACCGATTTCGCTGAGGCTGTCCGACGGAGGCTAGGTGAAATCCGGTTGAAGTCTATTGAGACGAAGCCCCACATACCCTGCATTTAGAATAGAGTATAAATTTCTTAGGCCCCTTTCCCCTTTTACTTTCCGCACTTTCTTATTAGTCTTAGGAAAAGATACACATTGCCAAATCATACACGTAAGAATTCCCCTTCAAAATCGTATATTAACTGCTGACTGCAAGAAATCTGAACAATTGTGTAAGTCCCCTCGTACGAACACAGCAATACACATCAACCAAACTGGGTCTATTCGCACTAAAGGAACCTTGGAGTTGAACATGCGAACTTTCTCGCAATCTTAGCGCATGGAATACTTTGATCAAGAGAGGACGGAGTAGCCCCAAAACTATTTTGTTCTGCCTGTTTGGTATGGTCACAAAAACCGCATCAACACCTTCCTAGCAATTTTCAGATTTTATTTTGAAGTGTGTGATTTATTCTTGCAAAATCGCCCTTGCTAAGGGCCGTACCATGTTGCGAGCATTGGGAATTGTGCAAGTAAATTAATGGTTGCTTTTTGAAGCTGTTTCATCATCATGGCATGGGCGCCTATCCTCCAGAGGTTCATTGCAATTGATTTCACTGAATTTGGAAGTAAATTGATAAAGTTATGTGCATTTCATTGATTCACAGGTTGTTGGTTTACAACTTCAGTTTGCTGGTTTTTTAATATCAGACTTCAAAAGAATCAGATTTATGCTTCATTTTTCAGTGTGTTGAGAGCTTTGTAATTTGAGAGAATCATTCTTCAGATATTGGCAATGTTTTATCATTGTAATACTAGTAAATTGCAGATTATCTTGATTGTAAGGTTGTGCATTAGTAGTACTAATCCAACCAATTTGTTATTGCTGCATTTACTTGTAATTTCTAAGCAAACATTAATTACCCCTGGATGGTTTATTGCCAGTGTGGAGAATAAACTTGTAACTCTCATTGTACCCACTAAAAAGTGGAGAATTCTCACTCTTAAGTGGATGCCCGCCGCAGGGGATGAATTAGTTGAATTGTTTGTAGTATTCCCCCCACTGTTTAAGTGGTTGAGCGGAAATCTTTATGGCTGGTTCACCGTCTAAGTTCTTTCAGTTTTGTAATACTGACTTTGCCATATGTTAGCACTTCGCCTTCAAAGGGATCTTGTGTGCACATTCTTAGCGTTGAGTTTATTTTGTACTTCTAGTTGTAATCATCCTACAGTTGTTGAGTTATTAGATCCTAGGGATCCTTTGACCATATGCTGCCCCTCTTCCTTAAGTGGTTTTAGGGCGCATTCTTGGTTAGAGTTCTTTTCCGCATCGTTTTGGTTTGGAGCTAGCGTTAACGAGTGCATGTGCATTGTAATTGATATTGAAAATCAAGAGAAAAAATTAAGGGGCATATTTGAAAGGAAAATTTTCCTTTTGGGATGTTCCCAAGCCAAGAGTGTTGGATGTGGAACCTGATGATTATAGCGTCCCAAAAGTTATATACGAGGCCTTCACGAGGTACATACTTAGAATTCAAAATCAGATACAATTAGGTAATGTTCAATTGAATGGTGTTTTGCTCCCTCGTTGGTGTCGGATTCACAACGCACCTCATCCAAAGTTCACTTGCACATCATGTGAAGAGGCTATCCACCTTGCCAGATGTCACCTCAGATTACCAGGGCTACCATATGGATGCTTTAAGAAGAAAGGATGGATTGAATATGTTAACAAACATTTTTAGCACCAAATGAAGAATGTACCTCAATATCATCTAACAACAAGGAAAATAAGTCACAACAGGATAATGTGGTTGAGCTTAGGGATCAAGTGGATGAAGATTGTTCCTACATCACACTTGAACGAGAGGCCATTGGAGTAAAGATCGAAGATTGTTCCTAGTTAAGTAGGATTATTCCAAGTAGATTATTGTGGTGATAGGTTATCTGGGATGATGGACTATCCATTGAAGGAAATACTTATGCATAGTTTAAGATTGCCTTAAGTCAAATCGGCCTTGAGTAGTGTATGTGATGGATGACCCTCAGTAGAACAAATTGAATGAAACACTTTGGCCAAAGTAGTGTGATGACCTTTGGCTCCACTGCTAGTTCATTATGATCCTATATTACATGCTAGACAAAGATTATGGGATTACAAGTTCTAATTATGTAGGACACAACACTATGCTCAGCTGGTTGTCGTTATTGATTACTCTACCAATCTCTTCGTCGAAGGGAAGTTCCATCTATCGAATGATAGATGTGCGGGGGACAACATTATGAGTCCAGGTTGGCAGAAAAACGCCCAAGTGATGCTTTTCCTCCACAGTAGGTGACAGAAGAACCAAGATTTGAAAGGAAGGATCCTGGACCATCTTACAACTATTTGTTCTAAAGCTCATTGAGGTATGTATGTAAATGTATGTTTTCTTGCATTGATGTATTATAGGAAATGAAAAGGAATTCATGTTGTAATATGTTATGCATCTTGATTGAAAATTATCAATAAAGAAGAAATTTTTTATTACAATGACTTGTTACTTAGTTTATTTACTCGTATGGTGAAAAATTAGAAATGTTTACTTCATTGAAGGATTAGTATTGTTACAGAATGGGTAACGAATTAAGGAAATCTAATAATTTGTTTAATGCATTGTGTGCTTTTGAATAGTAAGTTGAATGAAGGAAGAGATCGACTACTTTATAATTGGTATTTGAATATATGTATATGTTGGGTAAAGTGCATCTCGTGTTGGTTCCATGTAACTTTTATGTGTGTGAAAACCATATCTATATCTAGAGGTCTCTAAGTATAGGCCTGTGTATCTATTGATTGTGATTTTGATTCATGTTATGTATGACCCGTCTAAGTGTGAATCTTTGAGTTATTTGAGCAGTGACAGGCAGTAGGACCATGCGAATGACCGATGTTTGGGCTATTGCTAGGGACTAGCTGACATTCACTTGGTTCACGGAGGTGAAGGTTGCTATGTGCTTCCTTGGTTATGATATGGTAATGGTTGCACGGGTAGGAACCCATCCGAGTAGGTAAGGGTAATCCGAGGCTAATCGTTGTATCAAGGGAGTTCATTGGTAGTCACTGATAAGCACGGAAGTGATTGATGCCAAGTATTACTTGGGATTGTTAAGAAGATAGCTGAAAATATCACTAAGGTCACAACGTGGTATATGTCGGAAGCTACTTCTTCTTGGGTTGACAGACTTGTCTCCAGTGGCTTATAGGTGATTGAAGTTGGAATCCACCGGGTTATGGTAGGTTCACTACTTGTGGAAAGCCTTGGGATGGAGGATGGACCCATGGTGTAGTATGGGATGCACCGAATACCCTTCCCAATCGTTAGACTGTATACTTGGCCTTGTTGGGTTGAGGATGAACCTCCGGTGTAGTATGTGGTGTAGGGGCATCAAGGCCTCATAAGCACTTCTTTTGTCATTTTGGGTTTTAGGTTGTTTTGTGTGCTTTGAAGTTTCCTAAGGTCATTTTTGACCATGTGTGATCATGTAATCCATTTTGGAGTGCTTATAGGGACGTTGGTTTAAAAGTGCAAAAAGTTGTCAAATGTGCAAAAGTTGTCATGCAATTTTTGGTAAGTTGTCAAAAAAATCAAGAAACTATTAGAAACAAAGAAAGATATGGCCAAAAGCAGTTGCAATTGATTGGTAATGTATGTATACGCCCTCCAAGGTCGGATTAAGGGTTGATGGAGTGGATTTTGAAGTTTTGTTAATGAAAGCAAGCTTTTTACTCTGTTTCTCAATGTTGCAGTCTATTTTGTCTTTTTGTATAGATTGTGTGGTCCATAGTTTGATTTGAAATGAATTGTATCGTGTTGCTATGTGAATCCTCTTTCCTTTTCTTTTTGTGGCATCAAATTTCATTTGGTATTTAGAAAGTTATTGCTATTTTTTTTAAATTGTTCAGAATCCTACCTAGGGTAACCAGTGAGCTAAAATAATGTAGTAACTCGACCCTCCACCATTGTAAAATCATCAAAATGGGTGGAAAGGTCTGCATGCATGTATTCTATCTTGGTTCAAGCTTGCAGGGTCCCATGAAGAAGCTTGCACGTGCTTTAGAGTGACAGTCAGTTTGATATGTGCATGTATCAAATTGTGTGACAACATTGAAGAGATAACTCATGAATTTGAGGCTTGAATCTTATTCGTTTGTCATTGGAAGCATTATGGGAGTGTAGTGAGAGGTCTCATAGACCTTTACAAAGGGTTTTTTGATCATCTTGAAGGTTCACACAAGTCGCATTGTAACTGTCCCAAGAGGTCTAGTTATATAGTCATAAGAAATGTGTTGGTTTGCAAGCATGTTAGGATCCGCTCTTGAGTCTAGGCATTGAATACTTAATGGAATCACATTTAGAATGTTGGAAGGAAGTCTCCAAGTCTGTGTTGAGGATTGGAACACTCCTTAATGGTCTGCCTTAGTTCATTGAAATCATCTCACCTAGGTTGAGCAATACAAGATTGTAAGTCTCAAGATTTGGTTGCATTGTGTACCATTACATTTAAATTGTTCTTAGTCCTTTTAAGTCCTTAGATGTGTTTGCCTTGCATGTGTATTGTCTCAAAGTGTGCTGAATCAAGGTCTCTAAGGGAAGTCTATGCTAGGAGCTAGGAAGGTGTACATAGAAGCAACTATGGAGAACAAACGAGAATACGTTGCCTTGTGGGTGTGTTGTCAACATGAATGCCCTTCCTTTGCATGAAATTGGTATCAGAGCAAGGAAGATCAGTAACAGGTAACAAAATAAGTTGAGTTTGAAGACTAACCGAGATGCCTCCTAAGTTGAATGTGGAAAGAATAATCAGAGAGGTGAAAGATGCTCTTGCCCCAAAATTGAGAGCCATAATGGACATCCGTGATGCAAGACTCACATCAGTTGAGACCAACCAGAGAAGAGGAGTGGTCACAGGAGATTTGAGTGACCAAGAAGAAGAAGAAGTGGGAGAAGAAGAAGAACAAGAAGAAGAAAAAGATGTTGAAGAGATTGCTAAAGGAAGTTAAGAATGATGGTTCCAAGGTAAAAATAGAACTTCCAGTATATTCAAGAAGTCTGAATGGAGAAGAACTCCTAGATTGGATAGGAGAATTAGATAAGTATTTTGAGTTTGAAGAGATACTTGAGGGGCAACAAGTTAAATTGGTAAGAACAAAACTAAGAGGACATGCATCCCAATGGTGGGATTATATACAAGAAGAGAGGAAAAAGAAAGGCAAAGCAAAAATTACATCTTGGGACAAAATGGTTGCAAAACTGAAAGGTAAATTCCTACCTAGTGATTATGTCGTTCAACTATAAAGAAAGTTGCAAAATTTGAAACAAAAAGACATGGATGTTTAGACCTACACAAAAGAGTTCTACAAACTTAGCATTAGGTCAGGCCATATGGAAGAAGATGTTGACAAAGTTGCAAGGTATTTGAATGGGCTAAGGTCTAGCCTACAAGATGAACTAAGTCTCACAAGTCCAAGAACAATAGAAGAGTTCTATCAGTTGGCCATAAAGGCTGAAGACAAGTTGAAAATGAGACAAGAACAACAAAGCAGAGGTAGGGGAAGGACAAATTTCAAAGGAAGAGGGACTTGTGTTGGTAGAGGACAGTCGCAATGGTTTGAAGGAGAGACAATTAACTCACAAGAACAAACATCAGATTCAAGGGGCAGCTTTAGAGGAAGAAGACCAAATTCTAGTGGCAGATTTGGCAATAGAGGAGGCTCTAGTGGATTCATTGGAAAGTGTTATAAATGCAATAAATTTGTAGGCCACCAAGCATGGCAGTGCACTGAGGAGCAACCATCTACTTCTTTTCAAGGTGAGAGGAGAAATCAGATTGCACAAGGTGGAGATGATGCTGAAAGTGTTAATTCACCATCACAAAATGCAGAACCAGAAGTTGGAGAGTCCTTATTGATGAGAAGAACCTTGATTAAAGTGCCCATGGAGAAGGAACCACCTCAAAGAAAGTCACTTTTTGAGGACTACATGCAAATGCCAAGGTAAATGTTGTAAGGTTGTCATTGATTCTAGAAGTACTGACAATTTAGTTTCAGTTGAAATGGTAGAGAAGTTAAAGATGAAAAGATTGCCTCATGCCACTCTAGACAAGGTTTCTTGGTTAAACAAAGGGCAACAAGTATTAGTGAATGAACAAACTTGGGTTGGATTCCATATAGTGGGTTCTAACGACAAGGTCTTGTGTGACATCATTCCTATGGATGTTTGTCATGTGCTTCTTGGTAGACCATGGCAATAGGATAGAAATGCCAAACATGATGGTAGAAGGAACACATATGTCATAGAGAAAGATGGAGTCTCATACACTCTAACACCATTGAAAGATGAAGATAAAACACGACAAGTGGAATCCAATGTGATGTTGGTACGTGAGAAGGAATTCATAAAGGCTGTGGAAGAGGAGAAAATGGGTTTTGCCATCATAGTCAAGCCTAGGTCTGTTGTGACAGCAGCAAAGAAAGAAGAGTTGCCTTTGGAAATTCAAAACTTACTAAAGAAGCATCCTGATATAGTAGTGGATGAACTCACAAACACATTGCCTCCTATGAGGGATATTAGTCACCATATTGATTTCATACCAGGGGCTAGCTTGCCTAATAAAGCAACATATAAGATGACACCACAATAGAATGAGGAGATTAAGAGACTAGTCCAAGAATTGCTTGATAAGGGGCTAATCAAAGGAAGCGTTAGTTCTTATTCGGTTCCTACTGTCCTAGCACCAAAAAAGGGAGGTAAATGGAGGATGTGTATTGATTCCAGGGCCATCAATAAGATTACAATCAAATATAGACTCCCCATTCCACGGATGGAAGACTTGATGAACTGTCTAGGTGGAGCATGCTACTTTTCCAAAATAGACCTCAAGAGTGGGTATCACTAAATTAGGATCAGACCAGGGGATGAATGGAAGACAACATTTAAGACAAATGAAGGGCTTTATGAGTGGCTTGTAATGCCTTTTGGTCTCTCAAATGCACCTAGCACCTTCATGAGGTTGATGAATGAAGTTCTCAAATCTTTCATTGGTAAGTTTGTAGTGGTTTATCTTGATGACATTCTTGTTTTCAATAAAACTAAGGAAGAGCATTTGCACCATTTGGATTTGGTTTTGAGAAGATTGAATGAAGAGAACTAATGATTAATATGAAGAAATGTGAATTTATGAAGACAAAATTGGTATATCTTGGTTTTGTGGTTACAAAAGGTACCTTGAAAATGGATCCAAGCAAGGTTGATGCTATTCTAAGTTGGCCTCAGCCCAAATCAGTTGCTGAGGTAAGAAGTTTCCATGGTTTGGCAAGTTTTAATAGGAAATTTATCAAGGGTTTCAGCCATGTTTGTGCTCCAATCATTGATACCATAAAGGGGGACAAGAGGAGAAAGTTTGTTTGGACTAGTGAAGCTGAAAGGAGTTTTGAATATTTGAATAAGAGGGTAGCAGAGCAGCCCATATTAGCCTTGCCAGATTTCAATAAGGTGTTTACTATTGAGTGTGATGCAAGTGGCTATGCCAGAGGGGCGGTGTCGAGTCAAGAGGGCAGACCCATAACCTTCTTTAGTGAAAAACTTAATGAGGCTAAGAAGAAATACTCTTCCTATGACCTAGAGATGTATGCTTTGGTTCAGTCCTTGAAAAAATGGAGACATTACCTACTTCCGAAAGAGTTCATAATCTATACTGATAACCATGCCCTCCAATTTTTGAATAGTCAAGAAAAAATCAGTCATAGGTATGTTAAATGGGTGGAATATTTGCAAGGTTTTACTTTCACCATTAAATACATGAAGGGGCAGTCCAATAAAGTAGCAGATGCTTTGAGTAGAAGAGCTCTAATAGTGCAGGAAATTCAGTTGCAAAGTGTGGGAGTTGAATCCTTGAAAGGTATGTATCTTGATGATGCAGATGTCAAAGAAATATATGCATGTTGTAAGCAGCCTTGTAACAACAATAATGATAAGTGGGTTGATTTTCTGATTGAAGATGGTTTATTGTTCATGGGAGCACAACATTGTTGTCCCTAAGTGTTCAATGAGAGACAATTTGATAAAAGAGAAGCATAGTGGTAGTCTTGTAGGTCATTTTGGTTTTGATAAGACCTTGGAGCAGTTGAGAAGGCTTTATTTTTGGCCTAAAATGCAAATTCATGTAAGGAAATTTGTTGAGAAATGTGTTATTTATCAAAAGGCAAAAGGGAGTAGCACAAATGCAGGTTTGTATCAGCCTCTTCCTATTCCAAATAGGCCTTGGGAGTCTATAAGTATGGATTTTGTATGGGCTTACTGTAATGTCCCCTTCCAGTTGACATCTCTCAGTTCTTGAGATTTGCCTATTATGTGACCCTCGTAGGCTGATAGGGTGGATAGAGGGTCTTGTTGAGGCATGGCTTGGCTTCAGTTATCAGAATCATTCAATTTGGCTTTCGTTCGGGGTCGTTTGGACATCATTTGCTTGACTTACTATTTTTAGTAAGTGGAGACACTCAGCGGAGCACCACTGCAATTTTTAGCAGTATGGTCTGGTCATATGTAGATTCAGTCACTTATCATCTGGCTTCAGACGGTTCATCAATTGGATTTATATTGAGAGAAATATTAATATTTATTTGCCAAAATAAATATTAATTAAATTGAAGCTTATTATATAAAGTTATAATATAATTTAATATTATAACTTAAGTGATTTTGTGAAGGGGGTCGACCATCATGAATAAGGGGCCATTTTTAATTAATGATTATAATTAAAAAGGCGTCCAAACTATTGAAAGATTAAAATTGAAAATTCAAGTTTTATTTAAATGATGCTTTTTGAAGGAAATCGACCCAACTGAGAAGATATAAGTTTTCTTTGTGAAAACTTCATTCATTATGTTATGAAAATTGATTTTAGCCAATTCTTCCTTCAGAGAACGAAGCCAAGGGTTTCAGTTGTCTTTTGCATTGGAGAACGAGCCATCTTCAGTGTCTGCAGTTCAGAGGCTGTGTAATAGCAGCTGATTTATTGCCTGTCAGTGAAATAGCTTCATCCAGAAGTTATTACAGAGCATATTGAGAAGTTTTCATTCAGGGTTTGATTAATATTTATCCAAAGGCAGTGTTCTTTCTTTGAGCGGCTGGTTGATTTACATCTGGCATCAGTTCCAAGGTGCTATGGATTTATCCTTGCTGGTTTAGGGCCGTACTAATCAGCCTTGAGGCCGTACTTCTTCTACAGGCTTGGACGCCTTGCTTTTTTTGGTCTCTGCCTTCACCAAATGGGATGCCTTGCACTCTGAGTCAGTTTGCACAGATTCCGAGGCAGGAGAAATGTCATCTGATGCTGGCCATACTAAATCTTCATCATTCTGGGGCGGCTGCAATAAAAAAATCAGGTTTTTAATTATTGTAATTTGCTTTGCCTTTTTGTCTGCATGCTAGAGTTTCAGCATTGTAAGCATCAAGAAGAAATAATAAACCTATATGCTATCGATTTGGGAGTCTATCTGCTTCAGTTTGTACTTCCTGTATTTATTTAGAATTTTTAGAAGTATTTCTTTTTAAAATCGCACTTTATCTTTTTATGCAAAAACTAAAAAAAAATCAAAAACCTTCAAAAACAAGCAAAAACACAAACATATCAGATTTAGCAGTTTGGGGTTGAAGTAGAACCAGCAGGGTTCTTCACACTTACCAAAAACACCTAGAGGATTTGATTCCATCTATGTTTTAGTAGATCGGTTCTCCAAGATGGCACATTTCATCCCATGCAAGAGCACAAAGGATGCCTCTTTTGTTGTAGGTTTGTTCTTGAAGGAAGTGGTAAGGATTCATGGTCTACCTTTGAGTATTGTCTCAGATAGAGATAGTAAGTTTGTTGGGCATTTTTGGAGAACTTTGTGGAAGAAACTTGGCACTAATCTTAGTTTCAGCTCTGCCTATCATCCTGAAATTGATGGGCAGACCAAAGTGGTTAATAGGACCCTTGGTAACCTCTTAAGATGTCTTACAAAAGAGCATTCTACTCAATGGGATCTGATTTTGCCTCAGGAAGAATTTGCATATAATGATTCAGTGAATAGGAGTGTGGGTAAGAGTCCTTTTAAAGTTGTTTATGGTTTGCAGCCTAGAAGAGTATTTTAGTTAAGGGATATCAGTGGAATGGAGAGGATGAGTGCTGAGGGTGAGCAATTTGTTGTGGCTATGAAGGAGATTCACCAATAGGTCAAGGATCATTTACAAAGAAGTGTGGATATATACAAACAACAAGCTGATATGAAGAAGAGAGAAGTCAATTTCAAGGTTGGAAATTTGGTCCTATCTCATCTAAGAAAGAATAGATTTCCCAAGGGATAGTACTCTAAATTGTAGATGAAGAAAATTGGACCTTGCAGGGTTTACAAGTTCGGTCCCAATGCATATGTGTCATGTCCCCTTCTAGTTGACATCTCTCCGAGCATAGGACTAGCCTATTATGCGACCCTCGTAGGCTGATTGATTGGATAGAGGGTCTTGATGGAGCTTGGCTCAGCGTCAGATTGTCAGGAGTTGGTCAGTTGGCTTTCGTTCGGGCTCGTTCGGACACTTCTAGCCTGAGTTGCTATTTTTAGCAGTATTCAGCACTTAGCGTGGGATCCCTGCTATTTTTAGCAGTATGGATGGATCACGTTCAGAATCACTTCTTCAGTCGTCAGCTTCAGACGGTTTGTGCATCGGATAAATAATGAGAGAGATATTAATATTTAATTGAATTAATTAAATATTAATTACTTTGGAGCATATGTTATAAAGTTATAATATTTAATATTTTATAACTTAAGTGAACTGATGAAGGGGTCGCCCATCATGGAAGGGGCCAATTGGCAATTATATTTTATGATTAAAAATTTGGCTGGAGACTATTGAAACATTAAAATAAAAAGTTCGAACTTTTTAATGATTCCCTATTATTAAGGAAATTGCACTTTTTAGTGTATAAGGCATTTTGCATTGGGAATTGAGCCATTATGATTATTATGATTGAAAATTGATCAAGTCTTGAGCAGAGCACAGGAACTTAGGGTTTCAGTCTCGAATGCATTGGGGAACGAGCCATCTCCAGTGAAAGCAGTTCAGAGGCTGTGAGATATTACCTGATTTATTGCCAGATAAGAGATTTCTTCATCCAGAAGAAATTACAGAGCTTCAGAGTTAATTTATCTTCAGGATTTCAGAGACTCTTATCATCTAGAAAGTATCTTGCAACTCAGGCGCATCTACTCTTCAGATCTTGAGATTCCAGAAGGGGGCCGTACTTTTTATTTATTGCTTGCTGCTGTTATCAGGCCGTACAAATCTGTACCTGGCCGTACTTCCAATTAAAAGGGCGTACTTACTTTTGCAAGCAAATCGCCTCCTCTTTTGATCATCCAGCTTCACTCATTCAGGCGCCTAGGCTACTGGATCATTTCTTGATTGCCAGACGAAGGGAGAAGCATTCATTGCAGCCGTACCAGTTATTTCCAGTCTGCTGCTTATACCAGGTTCTTTATTAAATAAAATGCTGTTTCATTATTGCATGTTGTCAGATCCTTTATTGTAAGACATTCAGAAGATGAATAAATAGTTGGTGCCATTAGATCTTGTAACATTCTATCAATATCAGCATTGTATGATTTTATCAGAATTTATTTATCCATTCTTTGCAAAATCGCAATATTCTTTAATTGCACAAAAACCCAAAAATAGTCAAAAATGCAAAAACAAACAAAAAAACATCAGATTCAGAAACAGGGGGAAACTAGGGTGTCTACAATATGAAATTGAGTTATCAAGTGGGATTGACATTTCACCTATATTTAATGTATCTGACTTGTACCCTTTCAAAGGGGATGTTGTTGCAGGTAATGAAGCAGGTTCCCAAGAATTTGAAGATGAAGAATGGATCCAAGACCTTCCTCCCAACAAACCTCTGGAGTTGGAGTGCATCCTTGATACAAAGGAACTCAAGAAGACAAGGAACACAACCTATCTTCAATACTTGGTGAAATGGAGGGGTCTTCCTATGGAAGATGCTACTTGGATGTCTAAAGCTGATATTATAAAGCATGGATGTACTGTTGCAGACCTACACTCAAGTGGGACTTGAGTTTTCCTTCGCCTTGGGTGTATGGTGTAGGGGCATCAGGGCCTCAGAAGCACTTCTTTTGTCATTTTGGGTTTTAGGTTGTTTAGTGTGTTTTGAAGTTTCCTAAGGTCATTTATGTCCATGTGTGATCATGTAATCCATTTTGGAGTGCTTATAGGGTTGGTTTAAAAGTGCAAAAAGTTGCCAAATGTGCAAAAGTTGCCATGCAATTTTTTGTAAGTTGTCAAAAAAGTCAAGAAACTATTACAAACAAAGAAAGAAACGGCCAAAAGCAATTGCAATTGATTGGTAATGTATGTATACGCCCTCCAAGGTCGGATTGAGGGTTGATGAAGTGGATTTTGAAGTTTTGTTAATGAAAGCAAGCATTTTACTGTGTTTCTCAGCGTTGCAGTCTATTTTGTCTTTTTTTACAGATTGTACGGTCCATAGTTTGATCTAGAATCAATTGTATCATGTTGCTATGTGAATCCTCTTTCCTTTGCTTTTTGTGGCATCAAATTTCATTTGGTATTTAGAAAGTTATTGCAATTTTTCTGAAGCTAGTCAAAACCCTACCTAGGGTAACCAATGAGCTAAAATAACGTAGTAATTCTACCCTCCACCATTGTAAAATCATCAAAATGGGTGGAGAGGTCTGCATGCATGTATTCTATCTTGGTTCAAGCTTGCAGGGTCCCATGAAGAAGCTTGCACATGCTTTAGAGTGACAGTCAGTTTGATATGTGCATGTATCAAATTGTGTGACAGCATTGAAGAGATAACTCATGAATTTGAGGCTTGTGTTGGCGTAACAACTAACACCTCTGGAGTAAAAATTGTTATGAACATGCTATGTACACTACGCAATGAGTGCTCTTCAAATTAGGAGGGGAAGCTCCCTCGTTGTGCTTTGACAAAAATACTTGCAAAGGGAAATAAGCTAAACTATGTCCTGTCTTTTTGTTTCAGCTGTAGAGGCACAAGGCTTTCTTGAAAGAACTTATACGTTGCAGCTGAGTATTTTCTGGTTTTGCAGATCCACTAACTACAACTAAATCTATCCAATCTCCTCAGGAAAACATAGCATGAGGAAACGGAGCAAGGTTTGACTATCTGACGATAAATGAATTCAGATTCTCTACTTGAAGGCAAGGTGGCGCGAGTATTATCTCAACCTGAATAAGTTTATTGGGCACAAAACAGATTTAAGAATTTACCATGACAATCTTATGAAACCCTATGTGGCATAACACTCAATGAAAATAGTAAAGACAACACAAAACAGATTTATCAGCACAATCTCACGAAACCCTATGTGGCATAACCCTTGATTGTAAGAATAAAGATTCACAAAACAGATTTATCATCGTAATTTCTCGAAACCCTATGTGGCATAACGATTAATCACAATGGTAAAGATTCACAAAACAGATTTATCATCACAATCTCTTGAAACCCTATGTGGCATAACAATTGATTACAATGGTAAAGATGTTCAAAACAGATTTATCTAAACTATGGAAAGAATCCACCATTACAATCTCTTGAAACCCTATGTGGCATAACAATTAATCGTAATAGTGAAGACACATGAACAAATACCAAAAGAGCAATATTGAGGGCAAGGTAGGCGCAGCATATATTTCTCTCTCAAGCAAAAGTTATTTACAAATGAGCAAAAGCTCTTATTTATATACATCAAGGTGTAGGGAACCCTAAAATCACCTTGAGTCATCTGATTCTTGCAATGCATGCAAGATTTGCTGCCAAACCCTAATGAAGTAAACTATACAGTTAACTGGAAAGCTACCATCAGTTAACCAAACATCTAATCTAAAAATGGACAATTGTGCGAGCATGCACGTCCTTATTGAAAGCGAGTTAACTGGAAGACTACCATCAGTTAACGTAAAACCCTAAAATAAAACTCCAAGTGTGTAAAGCTGATCTCAGAATAGATATGCATGTAATGACAACATCAAGTTAACTTGAAAGGGTAATACCAAGTTCAACTCGTGTGTGTAATGTCTATCCTGAGAGGTGGGAACTGAAGTTTACTATGTGTGATCTCGAGCAATCAATCCCTCAACGAGATTGTTGATTGTATCACTATCTGGAGCTATGAGACTCTGTCGGAGAATGCTATGTCGATGCAGCATGTCCTCACCAGCTGTAATCTGAGATTGAAGTTCCCCTATGCTCCTCGTTGCCTCATCGAATAATGCTGACATGACTGTAAGTTGAGTAATCTTACAGCCAACAGTCTCCCCACTGAAAATGGTATGAATGAGTGCCTGGAGCTCTGACTGAACATCGGTAAGCTCAACGTAGGCACCACCCTCGATCTGGTAACGACACGATAAGCGAGATACTAGAGTCCTCACAAACCGGAGTGCACTAGTGACGTGCTCTCTTCTCTCAGTCAATTCTGACGCCAAAGTGTCTTCTATCTTTACCTTGAAAACCAATTGTGTTTTCCAAGAGTAGATAGCTTCTCTGTCCTCTGCGTCTATGACCGCATCATACGCCACACTCAGGTGAGCAATCATAATCTCATCTCTGGGTTTGTTAATAGCCATATCTCGTTCCTCATCCTGAAGATGAAGACGGAGCTCTCGTGCATTGCACCGCAACTGATATAACTCTGTAAGCATAGCACGGCCTCTAGCAACGAACTCCTCCTCCCACTCATCCAAACGCTTGCCATATGCAACCAAGTGATTGAGTTGACTTTGCTCTGCTGGAGGCTCAAGCATCGGCGGAAGTGTGTTAATGGCATCGGGTCTATGCACAAGGCTAGAAATGTACTGACGAAGCTTTCTGATTTCAGCCTTGAGGGCTGCCTTATCCTCTCTGTCCTTTAGTATTCTATCCCTGGCACTGTCTGTCGCGACTTGTAGGAGATCAACCTGAGTCTGACGTGTGCTACGACCAAGGTTAACTTTGATAACCTCGAAGTCCTGAGATTCCAACTTAGCCAAGTTCTTTCCCTGTGGAGGTACGGCAGTCTCGATGACAATCTCCATATCAGTGTTTCTCTCTACATCAACCATGTTCTTAACTCTCTTGTCTGGCGCATCCTGGTAAACATCGTCAAAATCAGAATGATTGAGAACATAGGATGGCTGCCTCCTCTTCCTTCCTAGCTGAGCTTCGATCCAAGATTGGTCTCGGCTAATGCTACTAGAAGCGTCTGCACTAGCGATAGGAGGTACTGAGGGGCTCTGAACTAACCTCTGAACTGGCTCTGTGATAGGCTGTCTATCAAGCTCCGTGTGTGTAACAGTGGCAAGCGCCTTGCCCTTTGAATTGTTTGGCACTTGTACTTTCTTAGGAGGATTACTCCTTTTGTTTTGTTTAGGTTTTGACGAGGAAGGTAGCGAAGGATTCACCACTATTGGCGGCTCTGCTCTGGGAACACTTACCCTCCTTGTCTTCTTGCTATCGAGGTAAAGTATACTGTTTTGAATGACTCTACTTGACCTCTCTTTGACCGTTGCGTATTCCTTGGCGTACCAATCAACTGCTGGCAACGGTTGTGTATCGACCTGCTCTCTAAAAAACTGAGGAAGAACTTCTCCCTCATCATCTGATAAACCTCCCACATCTTCTGACAAGAAACAGAAATCTGTGAGAGAGAGAAGCGGCCGTAACTACGTCTGCGAACCTCGAAGTCATCTGCGCAATTTGCCCGATAATCCTCCATAGAAGGCTCGTGATATGTACCTCCAGCAAGGCGAGCTGTATAATGACCTGAAAGATCATAGGCACGTGCTTCAACAAGATACTTAAGATGATATTTCTCAAGCTCTTGCCCTGCAATCTTATTATCAATTGCCGACTTGCACGAATACATTCCAAACTGAAAAGGAAAGTTGAGAGGTGGTCTGTGCTTGCGGCGTAGAAGACGATGAACATCATGAATCTGTCTTAGGAAATCGGGAAAAACTGTCTTATCTGAAGGATAACGTGGAAGCATAGCTGGATTTCCTGTAAAGCCGTACACTCGGATGTAGGTGTATGTTGGGAACTGAATAAACCAATCTGCCCATCCATCCATCGCTGCCCTAGCAATTGCCGAGATACGAACGTGCAATTGCCGGTCCAAATTCCTCACTGTATAGCTCAAAAAAGCCTTGTGAACACGCTTGAAATGAGATTCAGCTCTAGTGAACTCAAGCTGATCATAATACTGGTAGACTTTCTGAACACTGAGAATGCCCAGGGTGTTTAGCCCTCGAAACTGACCCTGATAAGCGATCAAGTACACGAGATATGAACACATGTGAAACTAACGGGCAACTAGGAAACCGGTGATTTGCCTCTGGAGAATATCGCTGATGAAGGATGCCCAGTCATAATGCTCGTGCCCAGAAATGATGCGACCAATAATGTAATACATCCAAGGCTGGAAAACATTTGCAAGTGCTTGACCTGAGACACAATTCAGGAGTGTGATTAGAATCGCATACTCATCCTTGTATTCACCACGACCCACATTGTTTGGCAATCTGTTCTTTGCTTGTTTTAACCATGTTTCTGCCATCTTCTTCTGACACTTGTCCACATCAGCATCAAATGCCTTCGCACACTGCTCCATAGAAACGACTAGGTTGTTTTGGTGTTGAGGAATGCCAAAACTCCTTTCGATGTCCAAAGGTTTGAGACTGCAAATGACCCGTCCGTCAACTGACACTATCTCACGAGTAGTAGAATTGTAATGCTTAATGCAAGCCATCACGAATTCAATACAGTGAACGGAGATAGGTATGGAAGCGGCCTCTAATAAGCCAGATTGCTCAATATTTCGAATTATTGAACTTCTGATCTTAACTAGATCTAGCACTGCTTCTGGCAATACTTTGTGAAGGTCTGTCTCAACCAATCTGAGAAAATCATGAGTAAGGACGGTTTTGGTCCTGTATTCGAGCTGAGTGAACTGCATTTTGGAAAACTCGCCTGTTGACTGTGAACTTGACTATATTCTGACAAGATTTCTGGAAGCTAAAAATACCCTGCGAGAGTTAAAAATAGCCTTTGGAAGAATTATTTTCAGCGAAAAAATCCGAGATATGGGTTTTGTCTAGAAAAGGATTCTAAGACAGCCCAGAATGTCAGATTCGTGAAAATTCAACTTCTACTTGATCATACAAAGACTTTTCACTTGAGAAAATTAGTAACTCAAGAACGAACGTTCTAAAGTTAAAAATTTGTGAAAAATCAAACGCACAAATTTAACTTGAGGAAATTATATGAGAATGATCCAGATACTGAAACTTGTAGAATTCGCCAATTTTAGGAACCTGCACACTGTATTTTGAGAGAAATCTGAGATTGAAGGATGAAAAAGACGTTTTTATGATGCTCCTTCTGTGAAAATTGCCTTAGATTTCTTTAGATTACTGATAATTGTGAACTTTGATCCTGCAAAAAGATATGTTAGGTAAAATTGCCTCTGGAAATTGATGTGAAATTCGCCTTTGAACTGGAAGAATTCGCCTTTATTTGAAAACCACGAATTTATCCTCTTGAAATTTGCGCCTTTACTCTGAAGAAATTTGAATTTCCTTTTGAAGAAAATACAAATTGCAATGAAATTTGAGAATCTGCCTTTGACCTCTGAAGGATTGCGAATTGATATTGAAGTTGCGCCTTTGAAAATTTATAAAACCACGAATTTGCTTTGAATTTTGCGCCTTTGTGAAGAAAACCACGAATTTGCCTTTGCCTGGAGAAAATACGAATTCCTATGAGTTTTGAGAATTCGCCCTTTTGATATAAAATTCGCCTTTGAATATTGAAGGATTGCGAATTTCTTAAGGAAAACGCCTTTGAAACTTTGAAACTTATGAATTTCCGTTGAAGGTGCGCGCCCCTATTCCTTCTTGAAGAAATACGAATTGCTTTGAAGTTTGCTTTGAAAATTAATAAAATTCGATTTCCCTTTGAAGATATGAATTTTCTTTTGAAAAACACGAATTTCTCTTGAGAAATACGAATTTCTTTTGAAAGCTCTGTGAATAACAATGAAGATGGCGCCATGTTTAAATAAGAAGAAATTCTCACCAATTGGTAACTGCAAGAATTCAAAACCCTGACAAGAATAGAAGATCTCTGATTGGTTGCCTTTCAGTTCCACTGCCACTGACTGGAAGTTCGAATTTAAATAAATATAAGAAAATATTTAAGATCATGCAAATAGCAAAAGGCGCCAAAAATAGAAAATCGCCATCTTATGCTAAAATTGCAAATATCTTGAACTTCAGTTGACAATTTTGTTGAAGTCTTAGGATTCATCGTCGGACTTCACCGATTCCGAAAAGTCATCTCTTGAGCTCATAGGCGCCCATTTGCTCAAGTTATTTCACTTTTTATTAACTCCCTATTTTATAGCTGACTGCATAGTAACGACTGGCCATCTTCGACACTGATTTCTGAATGACTGAGAGATGCTGAGATTGATCTGGAAAATTCATCGGAAAGCTTGCTGAACAAGGAACAAATGTCTGCTGGGAGACACAACTGCAAAATCCATTGTTTAACACCTTGAAAAATTAGGCGCCTGTGATTAAATTCATTTACGGGTTCTAGACTTAACCATTTTCCTAAACTGCCATCTGACACTTCAAAAGGCTGCCGACGGCGAATGGTGAATCCTGCTGACAAGAAACGAAGCTCACTGCATGCCTGTAGACATTCTGCATCCAACGACTGTACACATGACCTCTGAAAGCTGAGTTAAGGGCCTCAAAAGTAAAAGCGCCCCTGGCTCTTAGTTGCACTGAAGTCATTTCGACGAAAATTGAACTTTCACCCAAGTACCCTACTTTGATCTCTGATATCTGAAGCTAGGATGACCCGATTCAGGCACTATCTATTTTAACAGACAGCCAGAAGGGCCCACAAGAAAAGTCTCTGGAGGTGATGAAGCAAGAAAACTGCTTCTAAGACCTCAAAAACTCCAGTGCGTATTTTATTTAAAATTACCGCTCCAGACTTGGCCATTTTCCGGATGTCCTCACTTTTCAGCATTGCACCAAAGGCCTCGCACGTACGAGCCACTGCCAAATCCCGAAGGTTTACGGCTAGGCTCGTTGGTAGATAAAATGATTACGCTCAAAAGCCATGAAGATTTCGAATGCGAACGAACTCATCTGATAGGCCTAAAGGCTAGACGCCTCTAGACTTGTAGGAATACACTGCAAATTGTTTGTTGGTCCGCCCGTGAAATTACGTGCTTGGTAGAACTTCCGCCACGATCACCTGGAACGTCGGATCGACAAGCAGGATGATGCATCGCGGAGCTAGGCTAGAGTAGTACTGATGTCATGAAGACTTCGTCTGCAAATTTTGGCATCTGAAGGGTCCTTTAAACCAGCGCCCCTGGGCTGTACTTGCACTGGGAATCAATGGAGAAGCTCAGAAACGTGAAAACTCCATTATAAGCTGATCTTCAGACGACTGCTGCCGGAGTTCTAAAACTCGGATGACTGCGTTTGATATCTCGTTGGATAAGCAGACTAATTGCGAACAAATTGATTGTATCAGCTATCAAAAATGCCAAGATTTACCCCCTCCTTAAGATGGGCGCCCTCAGGCTAGAGGTGCGCTTTTGCCTGAAAGTGAGAAAATTCTCACATCTGGAACTTTAGGGATTTCAACTTCTGACGCTGTTTGCCGAAGCTGTGGGTCTCGGAAAGCTTCGCCGGATAGCTTATCGGATAGCCAAACCAATTCTGAAGAGATTGACTGGATGCTTGAACGTTTTTAGCAACATCTTGACCTTCAACAAGCTAGGCGCCCTTGGGCTATAGCTGCGCTTTTATGCTTTTTCCTGAGAAATCTTCATAAATTAATTATTGAAAACTCTGTCTCGATCACTGGAATGACAGTATGCAACATGAAATGCTGTCGTGAGATGTCCCTCCATCGTGAAACGCTCCATTTTGAGTCTCTGCTTCAGGTTTTGATCAATATAACTGACTTTAACTGACAAACTATTGACAAAAACTCCATGCTTGATATTGCCCAAAACTATATTTTACATCATTTTAGCAAAATTTAGACTTTTAATGCAAAATGCCTTGATGAAGCAAAAAATTTGGTTTGGGTACAACAGCTTGAATCTGATTGGTTTGTCATTGTCAGCATTATGGGAGTGCAGTGAGAGGTCTAATAGACCTATACAAAGGGTTTTTGTAAGATTCTTGAAGGTTCACACAAGTCACATTGTAACTGTCCCAAGAGGTCTAGTTATACAGTCATAAGAAATGTGTTGGTTTCCAAGCATGATAGGATCTGTTCTTGAGTCTAGGCATTGAATACTTAATGGAATCACATTTAGAATGTTGGAAGGAAGTCTGCAAGTCTGTGTTGAGGATTGGAACGCTCCTTAATGGTTTGCCTTAGCTCATTGAAATCATCTCACCTAGGTTGAGCAATACAAGATTGTAAGTCTCAATATTTGGTTGCATTGTGTACCATCACATTTAAGTTGTTCTTAGTCCTTTTAAGTCCTTAGACAAGTCTGCCTTTGCTTGTGTAGTGTCTCAAAGTGTGTTGAATCAAGGTCTCTAAGGGAATTCTATGCTAGGAGCTAGGAAGTTGTACATAGAATCAGCTATGGAGAACAAGCAAGAATACGTTGCCTTGTGGGTGTGTTGTCAACATGAATGTCCTTCCTTTGCAGCAGTATGGGATGCACCGAATCCTCTTCCTAGTTGTCCAATGGTGCAAAAGATCAGAAGAAAGGATGGGATCCACGGTGTAGTGCGTAATGCACTGATATTCTTTTCTATCTGGGATGCATTATGGACATGTGTTAGTTAGCCATTGTGATGTGTCAGCTAGTCATTATGTATTTGTGATGAGTGCTGGAGCTAGTCATTGTGCATATGTGATGTATGTTGGAGCCAGTCACTAATGTAATTGTGATGTGTGTATGAGCCAGTCATTTTTGTAATTGTGATATGCAAATGAGTCATAGTTGTACTTGTGATGTATATATGTAATGTCCCCTTTTCAAGCCTGACATTTTTAGTGACCGTTAGCCTTTCTTTGGGAACCCGGAGGCTAGTCGGAAGTTAAAATTAGGGTTTCCTAATTTTGAGGAGGTTATTGTTCGAAGATGATAGTTTTAATGGCGGATTCCTTCTGGGTTTTCAGAGGGCTTCGCAGTGGTATGATCATCCCGGCATTCTGAGTACTTTTTGGAATTTACTATTTTTAGTAAATTCTATTTTTGGCAGCCTTCCAGATGAGCTCAGGTTGGTTGACTCCCGGCTTCAGTTTGATCAGTTGACTTCATCAGTATGGGCTTCAGGGCATTTTCAGAGAAATGAGTTAAGTCATTTAAATTAAAAGTCACGTTAAAATGATATATTTTAATGTTGACCCTTGGCTTAGACTTAATGACTTAATGTTGTTTTAAAAAGGTGGGTCTTGAGGGTGGCGCCCTCATTAAGAGATGATTTTAATTATTTCCTAAGTCCAAAGCAAGATTATGATAGGCGCATATTTCAAAGTTTAATATTTAATTGAAATATCAAATCAAGAGCTTGAAGGCAAAAGTACGCCCATCATTGAGGAGAGGGGATTTTGACCTAAAATCAGATTCTAGGGTTTCGTGAAGTCAAGCGAAGATTATAAAAAGGAGTCTTGTGCATCATTTTGGTCATCTTGGAAAATTACACCGTTATGCTGCCGGATTGACTCTGGATCACTTCGAGGGATGAAGACCTCCTAGCATTTGGGCATCACTTCGTGTTTGAGAAACAACATCTAGTGGTGAAATTTCAGTCTATGTGTGAGTGCATCTTTAGTTCATTCATTGTATGTTCAGTTTATTGTAAACTTAGATTAGATTGGCATATTCATGTTTCAGCTTATTGCATTATTGTAGACAGCAGATTCGAAGTTTTAATCATATCTCAAAAAAGGACAAAAATATCATTCTGGGTATTGCATCATTAGATAAGTTTGTCATAGGCACCCTAGTTTCCAAGTTTGTAGAATTTTTAGTGAATGCATGAAATTTTAGGAAGAGGTCGAATTTCTCAGCAATCCGTACCACTGTACTTGCTTTGGAAATTGTGCAATATTCATTAAAGGCATTTTGAGTTGGTTTCATGTTATTAGTTTGAGCGCCATAATGTTAGGATTGTTGTGCATCATAGATCTCGTCATTTGAGCAAGTCATTAGGGTTTTGTGAGCATTTGAATAGATCTATAGACTGCTGTCATATTATTGTATTGAGCAGATTTGTAACAGAAAACAGAAGACAATATCTTGATCTCCGAAGCATTTGGGTTTAGCAAATTCCTAAACATGATAAAAGTGCTCCTCTTTGGTGCAACGCTGATCCTTTAAATTCAAGTGATATTGGCAGGCAAATTCTTATGACTTTGTACAAACTGACAGTAGTACTGGCAGTCTTCTTTCTTATTCAAATCTGGTTGTAATTCTCAGCTTCAATTAAGTCATTGTAATTGTTAGATCTCCGCCCTATGGTCGCTAATTTCTCGTCTTGGGTTAGCAAGCACATTCTGGGTGTAGAGTAGATTCAGTATTCAGCATTTCCTTCAAGTTTGCTTTCAGTATTAATTGAAATAGTATAACTCCGCCCTATGGTAGCTACTTCCCATTCTGGGTGAGCAAGCACATTCTGGGTGTTGAGTAGTTTCATTATTCAGCATTTCATTTCAAGCTTTGCTTTTTGTAATCACTCCGTCATATGGTCGCCCCTCACTCCACCTTGGATTGGGTAGCACATACTTGACGTTGAGTTCCCTTCTGTATCGTGAGTTTACTTTCTTGCACGTTTCGGATTATCCATCTAACCTTAAGGGGTGCACTTGCTTGAATGTTGTAATCTGTTATTTGAAAAACGAAAAAATTGGCTTGGTATATTTCAATATATGAGCTAATCAACATTATAGTTGTGATTTGTGTATGATCTAGTCACTATTGTTCTTGTGATGTGTATGAGCTAGTCAGCTTGTGTATATGGAGGTATGGTCTTGATAGTCATTGTGTATGATCTTTGGGATTATGGTATGATATGCCCCTTGTGAATATTGTGAATGTTTGTACACTAATGCTTGGTAATGTTTGGTATGGACCAAACACTTGATGGTGAAATTAATTATCATTATATTATAATTGGTTAAGTTGATAGCTTACATGTAATTATTTAATAGTCATGGGTTAAAAGTTAGATCAGTGATCTCATGAAAGAGGAGAGAATGAACTCCCTCTAATATTGTTGGGGCGAACTACGAAGCCTCTTTCCCATTAGGGGATACATAGGCAGGGTCACCATGAACCCTCGAGGTTTAGGTCTGGGTCTAGGAATGACCCTAGTTGTATGAGCTTAACACTTTTTAGTGTAAGCATATAAGTGGTGACATGGATTTATTGTCATCTTGGGGAATGAACTTTTCTAATTAGCACTTCAAATTTAGATGAAGATGCTTGGTTGGTTATGTTGGTAGTTATTGCTAATTGAATATTTAAAAAAATAAATTTAGTGCCTGAGGGGTGGATTTTACACCCATCTTTGACTTGCTTAGTCTTTATTTGCTAGACATAGCATCCAAATGTTTGAAAACCTTGTCAGATGTAGCATTGATAAGTTTTAAAGCTTGGATAGTGTAATATATGTATGAAAATGTCTTGAGAGCACATGCACTACATGTGGCCTTATTCAAATGTAGAAAACAATGGGCGTTGATTTCAACCGATAATGCACCCTTTCACAATATTCTCTCGGAAAATCAATAAAAGAACACTATTTCTCCACAAACAAAATATAAGAGGGTTTGGAACCCTTGCGTTTTGCCTAAATGACATAAATCTCTTAAGCCTATACCCACTTTTCTATTCCATTAACTTTGGTTTGAAGGAAAACTGTTTCTTCATAAAAATAATCAATCGAATAAACCAAAATAAATTATTTAAGAGTTCATGCCTCTACAATTCTTCAAACACTTCATTGAATTCTTGAGAAAAAATAAAAGCACGCATTCTTTTATCATGCTGCTGATCTTTACCTCCAGAAAAGTTATGCAAAGCTTGGACAGGATATAAAGTTATAAACACATGTAATGGCAGCTGACAATGTTGGCAGACAGCAGCAAGTAAAACTCCAAATTGAAAAACAAACTATATAATAGGCAGGGCACTAGGACTAGCTGAAGACTTTTTTATGCAGTGCTGGAGAATACTGCAAGTCCCACATTTTGGTACTTGGATGCCTGGGCAGCACATAAATGGACTTGTATGGAGCAAACAAATTCCTCCTCTGGTGTCTAAAGTGGAACTAGAAGACAATCAAATGTTAACATACCACAGGTAATGGAAGTGCCATGAATTTTTCATTTGGAATTTTGTTCATAGCTAATAGCCATCTCATTTGGGTTTGTTGTACCCCAAAATTAAAATTTTTGTTACACTTATACATTTTGAAGAAATGAGTAAAAGTCTTGTTAAATCTATCAAAAAGGTCAAAATTTGGGTGTGCAAGTCTTGCACGGGGGGTTAAAATGTAAAAATTCTAAAATCTGACGATTTGGGTCTGTTCAGGGCGACCTAATCTACAAAACCTAGATCTTAGTTTTTCATCCCTACTTTTTAGGAAAATTGCTATTTTTAGAAATTTTCTAAAATTAGTAACTTTTTTTGGGTTTTTCTCAAATGGATATTGGGAAATTTTTTTAAAAATAGAAAGTTGGTCTGTTAGGGTTCAAACTGATTTTGATTGGCTCAAAATACTTCCATATTAGGTTGGTGCAGTCAGAATCTCAAAAAGATCAGTTTTGCCATAGTGGGTCTATTTTGCTTTTTTAGAAGAATATTAGGAGTTTTGAGGTCATCAATGGAGGTCAGTCAACTGCCAGGCGTCAGATTCAACACTCAAGCATTGAGCGGAAGGTGAGTTGGTGAGCAAGCACGAAGAACGAGGAAAGGAGAAAACTGTGAAAAATATTCTAACATTGCTTGTCATGGGCGTCCCTGGAGAGAATAGGCTCCCATCTTTTTAGGGCATCAAATGATACAATTAGGATTTGAGCTCCCAGTCAAAGTTGTTCAAAATCCTTCCAGTTCCGCAGCGTGTCCGTCAGTGCAATTAATGGACCATCCAATCACCTAAAATTCGAGATCAAACAGGGAAGTTTCAAATAAAATGTAGAATGAAAATCTTGAAAATGTTTGAAAATATTCTAAGTCTGGGAACCTTGGGCGCCCCAGGTGCCTAGGGGCGCCCAACTTTTTGAGGGGCCTTATCCAACAGTTAGGGTTTGCTAATGCGCTCAATCTCTTCGTAATTCAGTCAGCTTTGCAACAGATATCTCCATCAGAGCATTAGACTTGTCATTCTCTGGAAAATCTAAATTAGAGTTGAAGGTACAGAATGAAGGTTTGAATTTGAAGATAAAATCTAATGAAAATTTTTCCAAGTCTGGAGCAAATGGGCGCCCCTAAAGGAGAAAGGCGCCCAATTTTTTGAGTGTCCAAACAAATGAATTTGCCAATAAAGCTCTAATGTGACTTCGTCAGATATGATGAAGCTTTCCAACAAGATCTCTAGCACGTCAATCCGAGTTGATAGTCGTCAGATGCAAGAGGCTGAACAAAGGGTTCGACACAAGCTAAAAATCAGAATTTTAAAGCAAAGGGGAAAATTGCAAAAAATTGGCTAACTCTAGTGAGGTTGGGCGCCCCAGCTTGCCGGGGGCGTGTTGATGTGATTTTTATGACCGCACCAATCGGCAGAACAAAGTTGTCTAAAGGCTACTCCGTTCTCTCTTGATCAAAGTATTCTGTGCGCTAAGATTGCAAGAAAGTTCGCACGTTCAACTCCAAGGTTCCGAAATACTTCGAATACCCTCAGTTGGTTTGATGTGAATTGCTGTTTTTCACGAGGGGACTTACACAATTGTTCAGAATTCTTGCAGTTAACAGTAAATGGATGATTGGAAGGGATTTGTGCAATGCATATGATTTAGTAATATGGTACGTTTTCCTAAAACTAACCAAAGATGAACCGAAAGTAAACGAGTGTAAGGGTGAGAAGGTTCTATATTCTATTCCAAGGTGAGATGTGGGATCAATCTTAACGAGCTTCAACCAAACTCTGTTCCGCCTCACGCTGGACAACTTACACAAAGTAGGTGCAATCTTCAAAGGAATAGTGAGTAATTTTCAAGTTACAACCCAGCATCAAGATACCATCAAAACGACGCATACCAAGGCATGAGCTACAACTGAAGTTAAGTTTATGAAATGCTCCAGTAGACCACGCAAGGCAAACTTGCCGTCAGCAAGCCGCTAGTGGTATGGAATGAAACAAAGTTGCCTTGATCAATGCCACACATCCACAGCTACAATCTACTTGCATGAAATGAAAATGCTACTTTAAACTATTTTATGCTACTTGGATTCAAAGGGATGAAGAAACCTTGCTAGCTATCCACAATGAAGACAAATTTCACCATCAATGAAAAGATCTTCTATTATGAAAGTGTTACACAACAATCTCTTACAAAAGTTTTCAAAGGAAAACTTTCCTTCTCCTCCAAACTAAGCTATGCTAGGCTACACAATTATACTATCACTCTCTCTGCTCTAGTCTGATCTCCAATCTGATTCTAATGTCTAATGAATTACAAATGAGGGGGACCCCCCCTTTTATAGATGGCTCAGTCCAAAAGACTACTAGGGTTACAATCAAAAGAATGGCTTGTTAGTCGGATATTTTACTTTGTTGTCGGCCGTAGTCGGCCTCGGTCGTAGTCGGCCAATTGTCAAATAAAACAATAGTTAGTAAAGAATAATAATGTCATGTAATGTCATGTACTTTCGGGAAAACATGTTTAGATTAATGTTAATGTAATGTTGTTATGAAACGTCGTGTCGGTTGGTTGTCTAACCACCGCCGAGCGTTATATGTAGTCGGATGGGTGTAGTCGGGAGAAAAGAATGAATGAGTTTTGTTGCCGATGGTTATACTGTAAGCATTGTGATACTCTTGGTACATGATATTCCTGAGAATGAATAAAGCTTTTGGCATTTTACTATGATATCTTTCCGTTTACTGTTTTATCCTATGTTCTGCATATTACAAGTTTGCCAGTAGTACGTCAGATTAGAATCCCATTCCGTAGGCAAACATTTGGCGTCGTTGCCTGAACGGACTAGGGCATCATCCACCATGGCAGCGTAATGGGTCAACCAGCGGAAGAACCTATAAATGCTAATGAGGAACGAGAAGACTCATTGACAGAAGATTTGGTAAATTTGTGGAAAATCTCGCTCCGTGACCACGTACGTAGGGAATCCCACATTCGGGAGATCCCTGAGGAAGTCATCTGGGATCGGCTGGAAGTGAACGACGAGGTGAACCACCTCCTGAACCGCATGCCCAGGTTGCTGGCCCGCCATTTCATTATTCTGCAAGACTTGCGAGAGGAAGAAGCCCGCGAGCGCCGAAGGCAGCAAATTGTGCAACGCTGTGAAGACCGAAACAAACGTGAAGAGGAAGAACGCGATACTAGCCGGCGTCGTACTTCCAGCAATCAGCAATGATCGCTTGAACAACTAAATGCCCGTACGGCCGAACAAAGACAAGAATAGGGTACCTGACGGGCACGGGACTTAGGAAGAACAAGTTCGGCGATCACTCAGGCTACAAGAGCAGGAAAGTCGGCGAAGACGACTAAGGCAAGTCGGTAAAGAATTAGATGAGGACTTAATTGAAATCAATCAGAGCATAAAAAGAACATATGAAAATTTGCAAAGAATAGACACATCTATTGAACGAGCACACTACAGTTTGATAGACGGAAGGGACGAAGACCCTTTCAGCACTCCACATACAGGAAAATATAATCTCTATGAAAAGGAAGATGAATTGAATAATAGCATCAGACGATTTCGAGAGTTGTCACTCTTGGACGATGACACAGAGTTAAGGAGGGGAAGGCCAGAGCTTAAGACCCCAGGGCAGAGAGAGCATCGGCGGGATCCTGAGGAGACCCACTGTGTTGCAGACGCTGACGGAGGACGTGGCAGTGACTCGTACGTGGCCGAGAGTGCTGGTGACGCACAGGGACGTAGCAAGGAATCCACTAGTCTAATCGGGTCCAAAACACAAGGAGGTCAACAAGGAGGTCAACCGGTAAAGATGGCTCACCAGGATCGGCAAAAGTTGCCGAATTCATGGGGAATGGCTCTGAGGATCCCGTATGGCATTGCAAGACATGCGAGACTATCTGGATAGCCAGCGGGCAGGATGACCCCGACCAGTGGCTGAAGGCATTTCCAGCAACACTCAGAGACAGTGCCATTGATTGGTACTCGGAATTGGACGAAGCGCAGAGAGCCACATGGAGGGTCCTGAAGCAAAATTTTGAAGCAGAGTTCAAACTCCTGCGGGACGATAGTGAGATCGTCACAAAAATCTATCATACCAAACAAGGCAAGCACGAGAACGTACGGACCTACAACAGGAGGTTGAAAGACTTGATCGGGAAGCTGGAGGCACAGCCAGCCGATGCTTTAAAGAAAAGATGGTTTATTGAGGGACTGATTCCCTCACTTCGGCGAAAGATGAAAGTAGTACCGCCGTCCTCGTACACCGAAGCATACAATCGGGCGATGGATATTGAAAGTGAAAATAGGACTTCCTCGAAGGGAAAGAGGAGGGATGACGACGAGAGTGCCGAGGACAGTGACGATGAATCGGCAACCGTACAAGCCCTTCGGCGGGATATGATGCGGATAATGAAAGATCTGAAGGCCGACAGGGAAGGATCCAAAGAGGCCAATGAATTATGGTGTACGGACTGTAAAACGGAAGGTCACACAAAGGCAAGTTGCCCAAAGAAGTTATTCTGTGACATCTGCCAGGTAATGGGACACTCCGTCAAGGAGTGCCCATACAATTTAAAAACTAAAAGTTCGCAAGTATTCTTCACTCAAGGCGAACAGTCAACACCTCCAACCACGCCACCGAAGCCACAGAACAACAATGCATCCCCTGGAGGCTACCGCAACAATCGGCGAAATACGCCGAGAGGTAAAATTCAGTACGACAGCAAAGGACGACCGATGATCCAGTGCAGGAACTGTAATGAATGGGGTCACTTTGCGAGGGATTGTCAGAGCGGCCAAGGCAACGGGGGAAAACGTGCAAGTGGTGTGGACCGGGTGATCATGAAGACACCGACTGTCCGAAGCAAAAAGGAAGTATCAATATGCTGGAGGTAGCCGACGAGGAGGTCTTGGCGATTACGAGAGCACAGTCAAAACGAGCAAATTATCCAGATCCTCGTACGGAGAAAGAAAGATTTCGGGAGGCCAAGACAAAAGTAGCAGAGGCAATGACGAATGAAGGCAAGAACTATAAAGCCACCAGTACGTTGCTACATACAGTCGGAGTCGGAGAAGAATATCGTACGGCAGGTGCTTCACACAACCGTACCCATTAAGGTAACTGATCTTTTGCAAACAATGCCTTCTCTCAAAGTAGCACTTACCAATGCTATTGGAGAAAATCTTTCGAAGAGTTCACCAGAACGTACGCCAGAAGTGGTAGCCAAGACTTCGGATCCAATGTTCCTAGCAGTAAGCATCGGGAGGAAACCAGCCGTCGTCGAGATGGAAATCTTGGACATGAGATTATCTAATACTATCGTCGATGGTGGTTCAGGAGTAAATGTACTGCCAGAAGAGACTTGGAAGTGTCTGGGTAAGCCGACTCTTTGGCCCCCGACATTCCACCTCGTGGGAGCAGATCAACATGGCATTTGACTGTTGGGTATACTAATGGAGCAGAAGGTCTCGATCTGCACGCAACTGTTTCTGTTGAATTTTGTAGTCATCCCAATGGAGAAAAAAGCGTACGATGCACTCTTGGGACGGGGATGGCTGATTGCTGCCAAGGCAACCCACAACTGGAAGCGGAATACACTCTCAATAGAAAATCGGGGGAGGAAATACACCATTGATCTGAAGAACCAGGCCGTCAGTGAGGATCTGGCATCTTCGGCATCTGAATCTGGAGGAGACTCGGACGATGATGAGAGAAAGACAATGGAACCAGATGAAGAAGGGGTATTGGAGATCGGCAGTTGCTCGGAAGATGAGACCAGTTCACTGAGCGGACTGTTTCACTGGCAGATGGAGGATTATGAAGTCTTCCACCCGGATTGCCACATGCTGCAGGTCAAGGAGGGGGAAGTAGAAAAGGATAATGGCGACTAGTGAGACATTCCCACCTGAGTACGGAGAATATAAAGAAGGTACGGCCGAATTGGATGTGACTCCAGCCCACAGGTTCGAGCAGGACAAAATCATGAAGTACGAGGAACCAATGTTGAAAAAAATAAGAAGAAAAGAAGAGAGAAGAGAGGAGAGAGAAAAAGAATGGAAGTTGGAAAAAATAAAAATAAATAGAAAAGAAGCTATGAAAATAAAAGAAAATAACGGAGTAAGTGACGAAAAACAAGGCGTATGGGAAGAAAAAGAAAAAGAAGAGAAAATTAAAAGAAACGAAAGAGAAGTCGGAAAAGAAAGCAAACGAAGGGAGAATAAATTAAATAATAAATTAAATAAGTCGGCCATCTGGAGAAATATTAAATTAAGTAAAGTAAGGAAGATTACAATAAATACCTGGAGCATTAAAACCGTACAGCCAAAAGGAAAATTAACTGAGGAGAGTAAAAGGCGAAAGATTAAAGGAAAGAAGATTAAAATATGTCAAAACCCGAAGAGGAAGCAAGGCGTACGGCCAAGGGTGAAGGCAAGTAAGGAAAGAAATAAAATAAATATAAAACCTAAAACCGTACGGCCAATTGAAGAAGCGACAGGTCAGAGACAAGATCACAGAGGAAAAGAAGGGAGGAAGAACTTGCACGAATTTATCAGTTACAGAGGCGCACAGGGCACAGAGAAGGAAGTCGTACGGCATCAGGGGTTATACACTCAGTACAAATCGCCAGACAAGGAAGTCGTACGGCCTCAGAGATTCTATACTTAGCACAATTCGCCAGGGAAGGAAGTCGTACGGCATGTAAAAGACTTCAAAGCCGTACAGGGTTCCATTTTTCAAATAGCACGCCAAGGGTCGAAGCCTGTGGAGAACGTACGGCACTCAGAGCTTGACATCGTACGCCATCGAAGGAACTCTCAAACCGTACGGTATTTTCACATTTCCCAGTTTTCATTCTATTTGCTAGTAGAAATCGTACGGCCTCTGCAAGTTGGAAATTTCGCCAGGATTTACATCGTATGGCCTTCGCAACTGGGAAATTTTGTGAAGTCTTGCATCGTACGGCTATTCCAGATTGAAATTGGTACTAGGGTTGAAATCGTACGGCAGCTTGGGACTTGCCTCAGGAGAATCCGTACGGCCTCAGCACAAGTCCCAATCGTACGGCATTATTGCCTCAGGAGATTTCGTACAGCCTCAGCACTGCAGGAGAATCCGTACGGCATCAGCATTTCAGGGGAACTTGCACGGAATTCACAGTACTTCCAGATCGTGCGGATTTCAAAGTATCTTCAAACCGTATGGCCTTAGGGTTCCACAGTCGTACGGCCATTCATCCAAACCGTACGGCCTTGGCAGATCATTTGGCAGTTCGGCAGTTTCCATCGGTAGTTCGACAATTTTCGGCAGTCCGGCAGTTTTTGGCAGTTCGGCAGTTCTCACCGGCAGTTCGGCAGTTTTCATAGCTTCGGCAGTCTCGAGAGTTATAAAATTGGCTAGAATCGCCGAACTGACAGAAAGATGGACAAGGGCAAGAAGGCTATGCAGCACCAGCCAAAGGTAGCCTCTTCTGGGAAAAGAAAAAGGATGGATGCCGATGAAACAATGGCATGGGAGAACCTGACCGGCAACGAGTGCAAGCAATGGTGGCGAAGCACTCCTGACGACCACTCTCTGAAGGTTGCGCTTCGACATGCTCGGGTAGACAAGGCTGTGCTCGTGCCCTTTTTCAATTCTCGGGAGTTCGAGCCTTGGCTGAAGGCGATGGTGGAGAACTATTGCAGGCATACGCACAAGTCATTCATTGATTACAGAGGTTACCGAGTGACCGTTTCATTCTGGCCTCAGGGCTTTGAGTGGGTGTTCGGCGTCCCGGCTTCGGGAATAGGGGTTAACAAACCCAAGAGAATGACACAGGAACACAAAGAACTGCTGGTCAAGCAAGTGTGCCGAAGCGACTTGTCAGCCGAAGAACAGCATATCATATGGAATACTGGCAATCGAGGCCTCCGGAAGAACCACCTAGCAACGACAGAATGGAAATGTTTGCTTGACCTAATGAAATGCCGACTCACAGGGGCGAGCCGAGCGTCGGACATTGCCTTATGGCAGGTGGATTTCATGGTCGGACTTCGCGTTGGCCGAGTATACAACTGGGTGAGGCTATTCACAGAGCGGATAAGGGATTTCCTAGCGCAAAGGCATAAGGCCTTCTATATGACTCAGCACGCCATAGCTCTCTTTTTGGATGCCGTGCACACACAGGTGCCCGAGGGCAATTGGGGTCGGTTGCGGCCAGTCACTCACCTGGAACCGGGATGGCCTACCGTATTCTACTAGTCGGAATTGGAAGTAAAGCAAGCAGGCGAGGGCACAGCTTTGGGGAAAAAGAGGAAACGGAAGGAGGCGTCGGTGGAAGAGGAAACATCAGAGGAGGAGGCCTCGGAGGAGAGCGATGCATCTGACAGAGAGGAGCCTATTGACTTATCTTCCTCGCCATCGGAGTCTAGTCCACCGGCCGATGAGGAGGTGTCTGTCGCCATCGGGGGTCAGGAGGCAGGCGAGATTGATATACCAGTATTGCAGCCGGCAGGATTTACTCTTCCGGAACCGCCAGCCAGCCAGAGCACACACTCAGTCACGTTCACCCTCCCTGTTGCGCCAGTTGGAGCCGGGCGGATGTTGAGGGTAGCCGCTTCACTACCGGGAGCATCACCAGGGTGGGCACCTCTCGCCACCACATCACAGGGGGCACTCACTGTATCGGCGGCAGGTTCCACTGCCTCGGTTGAGATACTGCCAGCAGTTTGTTCTCTTACACCACCGTCAGCATCGGCAGCGACAGGAGTGGCAACCTCGGCAGCAGGAGCTGGGGGAATGACTGAGGCCACTGAGGAGACGACTCCAGCCCCAGGAGCACCCGGGGTAGCACAAATCGATAGTTGGCTGGGATCGGTGGGCCTCACTTTGGACGTGGCCGAGCAGCCAGACCAGCAGGAGAAGAGTCCCTCGGAGGGACAAGGGGACGAGGAGGGGCCGATCATTCACACCCAGCAGAGTGAGACGGCCAGGATCGGCGAAGACACACTTGCACACCCGGAGGCGAGCATAGCAGAGGCACCAGAGACAGCCATTCAGGAGCCTCAGCCGGTAGTCGGGGAACCGCCCCAAGAGGAGACAGAACATTGTCCACCTTCTGATGATGAGGAGAACGAGGAGGGTGCTTCCACAGAGGGCTTTGTCGTGGAAATGTCACAGCCGGACCCGTCGGACCCAGTAGGCACGGTACAGCGATATGTGGAGGAGCTTGAGCACATGGGCAGATTGATGATCCGTGTGGGACAGGTTTCCAGGGACCTGAGGATTGGCCGATCGCCTCTGGTAGGCCAGGAGGTTCACCGCATTCGGGGATTTGTGCAGATGGGGTGTGAGGCGGAGTTTGCACGGATATTTGGCGAGGGGTGGCCAGCAGGAGAGACTCCTGCTATGATGAGAGCCTGGCGGGGTCGGCCACCGAGGCTAGTAGGGCGGGATGCAGGCGTCCTGGAGAGTTTATACTACATCGAGCTTGCCTTCCGAGATGTTTTTCTTCTGATGAAGCGCCAAAGATTTTCCACCGAGGTAGCAGTATCTCGCCGAGTGGATGCCTATAGACTTCTTCAGCGGGTCAAGGATGAGTCTGCTGCGACCATCAAGAGCATTCAGGATAACTTGACTGAACAATCTCAGCTTGCCAGTGACAGGGGAGCCCGATTGGACATCTTGGAGCCTCGGGTGGCAGCCTTGGAGGAGGAGGCACAGCAGAAAGAGGCAGCATGGCAGTAGCGAATGAAAGCATTGGAGGACCAGTTGGCTGCAAAAGAGGTAGAATTGGCAGCCAAGTATGCCGAAGCAGAGCAGGCAAAGAGCCAACTGATGGAGGCAGCCCGGATGGTAAAGGCGGCGAGGGAGAGGGAGATCCTGGCAGATTGGCAGCTTCGCACACACAGAGAGGAGCTGAGGCGCCTGAGAGCAGAGCATTCTTCCACCACTCCGACGTCATCTGTGCATCCAGGGACGCACTCCCTTCCCCCTACTTCTCAGTAATCTTATCTTGTATCTTGCTGTATGTATGTCGTCTGGAAGACGACTTCCTTTTTGGGGGGGATGATGTTAGTCGGATATTTTACTTTGTTGTCGGCCGTAGTCGGCCTCGGTCGTAGTCGGCCAATTGTCAAATAAAACAATAGTTAGTAAAAAATAATAATGTCATGTAATGTCATGTACTTTCGGGAAAACATGTTCAGATTAATGTTAATGTAATGTTATGAAACGTCGTGTCGGTTGGTTGTCTAACCACCGCCGAGCGTTATATGTAGTCGGGTGGGTGTAGTCGGGAGAAAAGAATGAATGAGTTTTGTTGCCGATGGTTATACTGTAAGCATTGTGATACTCTTGGTACATGATATTCCTGAGAATGAATAAAGCTTTTGGCATTTTACTATGATATCTTTCCGTTTACTGTTTTATCCTATGTTCTGCATATTACAAGTTTGCCAGTAGTACGTCAGATTAGAATCCCATTCCGTAGGCAAACATGGCTAAGATTAAGCCACCTCAGCCCTAACCCTAAAAACTGCCAGAATGGGGAGTGGTACATTAAATGAATCAAAGATTCCCAGTCACTCCCAAAATAGTAAAGGCAATTAATGCCCATAATCAGTCTTCTAGAAGATCCTCGTCCAGTAGTGCATTCCCATTCTTCTCTCTGGCTGCAAACTCAATGAACCTGCCAAGTACAGCCTCAACCTCCTGAACTGAAATAGGTGGAATGCAATCGAGGTGGAACTCTAACACCTTGACTGAATGTTCATGCCTTGTACAAGATTTTCTCCAAGCAACTAAGGAATCTTGCGTGCTCTGGATCAAGCTGGAGAAAGTAGAAGTGCTCTCAAAGTCATCCTGTATGAAGGTCTTCACCTCTGAAAAGAAAGGCACCAGCCTACCCCTCAAATTATCAACAATCACCTCATCTGGATTCAACCGCCTAGCAAATATAGCCTCGAAAGCATTCTGGACTCCATCAATGATATTTGTTATAGCCTTCCTGACTTTGGGTCAATCCGCCTGTGCTGCGTCGAAGAAACCACGTCCCGTGATTGCTAAAGAATACCATCTAGAAAAGTCATACCTGTCATTCTCCTGAATGACCCCTCCATCAATCAGCAACCGCAAAGGAACATGTCTCAATTCCTCAAGACGCTGAAGAACCTTGCTCTGATAAACAGAAGCATCTCCCCAGGCCTGATCAACCGCCTCTATCCGTGCCAAAATACTGGAAGCTTGTTGGAAAGTGTAAGCAAGGTCTTCCATAAACTTCTCTATCTCAGCACGAACTCCTGTAACCCATTTGTCTGCCTCCTGTGCCATCTTCCCTAGCTCCAACAAGCCACTAATTGACTCTCTAGGTATCTTCGTTGGAAGTTCTATCACTGGAATCTCCTGCCCACGAGGACGAGACAACTGCTGCACATATCCTATCAAAGCCTTATGCTCTCTTTTCAACTTCTTGTACTTTCCTTCCTTTTTAAATAATCTGTCCTTGAGAGCGAGGTAGGAGTTATCACACTCCTCTACAATCTGTGCACCTGTGGGGCGTCCTAACTCCAAAGTTGTGACCACATAGTTCTCGGGTACTGCTTCATCTCGGTCACAATCAACCTGTGGCATGGCGACGTGAAGGGTGTGGGAACCATCCTCTTCAGTCGAGATCTTTGAAAACTTCCGTGCTCTCTTCTTTTGTGGAGGCGCGCTGATCCTGTTCAAAAACTCTTCCATTTCAATTGCTGGATCAATCTCTTCGCTGGGGCTTCTTCTCATCCTATCTGTGAGCCAATCAGGTACTGTATACTGTATATCAAATGGCTGCTGTTCTTTTGCCTCTACTTCACGGACTTGTTGAACTTCTATATCATTCTGGTGAGGCTTATCATCCTCAAGTGGCTGAGTATCTCCTGAAACTATATCATCATCATCTTCCAAAGCCGCCTCTAACTCTTGCTGAAACTGAGGGTCAGTAGCAGTCCCCTCATCAGTCTGTTGATCATCTCTACTAGGTGCGTTGACACTCTGGCCAACTGACTCTCTCCGTGGTGGCTGATTATTTTCTTGTACCGCTTGCATTTGATTCAATGCATTTCTTTGATCAGCAAATAAAGAAACCTCCTGTATACTTGGAGAACGTGTCTCTAATGGCGTGGGCGACTCAACTACAACTCGTGGAGGCTCTGGCTGAACAGGCTCTTGCTGAACTGGCTCCTTCCTTCTAGATTCCAGACCTCATGTGATTTGTTTCTTCCTGCTGGTGGTGGGTGTCCTGTGATCTCCCATCAAATTGTAAGTCAATGCAATCGACCTACTCTTCAACCTGTTCACTTGTCTGTCAACCCATGCTCTAGTAAATGTCAAGACTGGAATAGAAAGTGTGTCCAAATCTGCAATCTCAGGCTCTGACCAATCCAGGAGCGGAAGTGGAGTATCTCTCACTGCTTCATAATCTGGATGGACAACGTCCATGTCTTCATTCACCTGGTCTGGTATCCGAATGACTTCACACTCCCTGATCATGTTTATTGGCAACCTAGAGAACACTCTCCTCCTGACCTCTGCTTCGTCTGATGCATCAGCCTAATAATCCTCAATGTTTGCCTTGTGTTTAAACTCTTCTGATAGTACCCGTTTGATGTTGTTATGCGGATCATAGTGCTGTCGGCTGGTGTGATATGAAAAGTGATAAAACTGAAGCTCGCTCTCGGCTTCTCTAGCTGCCTGTAATGAGGGACACACTTCATCGGAATTTCCCATGACAATTGGGAAGTCAACACCTCCCTTCTTCTTTTTCTTCTTAATTTTATCGTAGGCAACCAATTGCCTAGATATCTCTAACATCAATATTCTGTTGGTTGGGTACTTAGGCAGTCTATATGGATCTGACGAAAATCCTTGCAGCCTTATGTAAGAAAACTTTGGAAATTGTATAAACCAGCACCCATACCTCTCAATCAATTCCTGGGCTTCTCTCGAGATCTTGTGATGCATTTGCTCCTGAGGCAATCTCGTGATGTGCATGGTGAAGGCGTCATTGACACGCTTGTAATAGGTAGTACTAGCCAAATGCAACTACGGACAAGCCTCATGAATTTTAAACTGGTGAGAGCCACAACCAACAGGTTCCTTGTATGAAATTCCTTGATACTTCGTCATACGAGCCAGCATGTAAATGATGTAAGAGCCCATATAAAATGTCTTCGTTCTTCTCAAACTCAGGAGCTGCTCGTGCAAATTGTCACTGATCATTGCAACCCAGTTGACGTAATCCTTTCCTTCCAGCACGAGGTTGATGTAATAGAACATCCATGGCTCGAAAATAAACCGGGCAACCTCCAACTCGACTCAGCATCATGATAAGATCACAATACTCCTGCTTCAAGTCATCTGCTATGATTTGTCTCGGGAGCTTCGTACAAGAGGGTTTGGGGTTGCTCATCCAGTGAGTATTGATCGTTTCTGTACATCTCTCGAATGTAGAAGCATACATTCGCTCAGCTCGCTCCCTCGATTTGTAAATCATGTTTCTATGCACTGGGATTCGAAAGCTTCACCAATAGCTGAGGTGAGGTTGGCGAGCACTTGTCCATCTGGTGACATGATTGACCTGTGATCCTTCTCGTAGCAGTTGGCGCATTCCATCATCAGCTCCGAACATTGAATGGCTGGTGGGAAACCAGCAGCTGCATATAACCCACTTCGAATGATGTTGTGTGAAGTGTTCGAAGGTTGATGACCACCAAATCCTAGCATTCTTTTCCTGAAAGTCTCCAAGTTGACAGAGCCCAAATTTGTATCCGCTAGCTTGCCCAACTTCGAAGTAAACTTTGAGTCCGGCAAGAAAGACTTGCTCAACTTCTTTATAACAGCTTGCCTGGATGCACCATTGTTGTCCTTGCCAGTTGTTCTTGCTTCAACCATCTACAAAAACAATAAACATCCATCAGCAAATTAATTTAGAAAAATAAATAAAATACTTTGCAGGGCTGCCAGTCGACTTCAAGAACTTGAGAAGCTGCAATATTATTTCTCATTTGCAAACCTCAGCTTCTCCTTAAACAGATTTCGAACTTCAATCACTTAGAAACAAACTTCTAAGCAAGCTTCGACAACTTAATATTTCAAGAAATCTGCCAACTTTAATCAGCACTTGGACCCTTGTAAATTCGCACTTCACACTTAGCAAATCAGCAAGTGCGCACTTCCTCAATAATACTCAGCTTCAACAATGTGATGTTTATAAGCTTCAGCAGTCCTCTTCAAATCGTACTTCTTTAGCAACCTCCAGTCTCCAGCAAAATTTTGAACTACTTCAATCAGCAAATCAGCTTCAGCAACTTCAGATTTTAACTTCAGCAACCTTCTTCTTTCGAATCGAATTTCTCACTTGCGTTGCAACTTCAAATCCTTCAGAGCAAAATCGAACTTCCCTGCACTCTTGCTTCAACAAATTTCGACTTTAGCAACACTTCAGCCTCAGCAAAATTTCGAACTTCAATAGCTTCAGTCTTCAGCAACTCACTACAATATCAAACTCAGAGCAAATCGAATTCTCTTCAGCTGTGAAAAAAGAAGTGAATAACCTCTCAATTTTATAGCAAAAATCGAATTCTAGAAGGAGCTAAGTATAGCCAGTGCATTAAATCTTCACTACTCCAGTTCAAGAATTCAAATTTTCCCTCTCTGGTATTTTCGACACTTGTCTTTCGACGTCTGGAATCTTATTCTTCTAGAAGTTCAACTTAGACTGTCACATTTTAAATTTACTTTTGAAATTTTTTTAATTTAAATTCATCTTTTAATTCACCAGTCGGAGCTCTGTCACTTGAATTCAAATTTTATTCCTCTTCGGCTTTGGAAAAATTCATCTGTGAAGAACTTGATCAAAATCATCTAGGCAATTCACTTTAAATTCATTGTCGAAGCATTTTCCATTTGAAAACCATTTTATTCAAATTTGCCTTAGAAAATTTTAAAATTTCCCTTAGGAAAATTCATAATTCGAGCACCAATTAAATTCTTCATGCTGAAGGCCTTGGCGAAGTGCAGAAGACATGGAAATCCATTTCTCATCGAAGATCATCAGTACCCAGAAGGAAATTTTCTCGAAAACGTGATGATTCCATGGGTACACAACGAACGGGTTGATGTAAATTTTTAAAATTTTGAACCTTAGAAAAATAATCTTTTTAATCAATTTAATCCCGTTCTCATTTGTGAATATCTTGTGTTGCTCTGACTTGAGAATTTTTTTTTTTAAATTCATCCTGCATTGTCATCATCTTCTAACTTCATCTCTGGAAAATTTATTCGTGCTTCAAGAAGAGTTTCACCACCTCAGAGGTCTAGGCGTATTTTCTAAGGAAGAAAATACTTGCCTTAGAGAAATTTTAAATCACCTTGCATTTTGAAAATTTCGCCTTGGGAAAATTTTTTATTCAACTCAATCGACTTTGCCTGTGGTGAGGAAAAACCATCAACTTCACTTAGAGATTTTTTCCTGAAAGCACATCGTGGAGAATTTTAATTGCAACGCCTGGCACATTCTTTATTTTACTCACCACCTTGCATTTTGTTTTTTTATCCTCCATAGGCTTAAGAATTCAAACGCCCAACATATTATTTATCACCTCACACACCCTAGGCACACATCACACTTCATGAGGAATATTCAACACACCTAGCATATTTCACTTCAAGCTCAACACCTTGGGCGCATATCACATGTAGAGAGGAAACTTCACATCCACGCCTAGCATTATTCATTTTACCACCTTGGCATTTTCAACGCCTTGTAACACTTACCACCTTGGGTGCATATGACACTCGAAGAAGAATAATAACCACGCCTAGGAATATTTCACTTCACCTTTTACCTTGTTTACCACCTTACACTCACCTTTACTCACTTCAACTTAGGCGCATATTAGCATGTGTGAAGGATGACCCTTGGACTTCCCTATTTTTGTCTTCACATGGCCCCATTTGGGCGCATTTAGGCATGTAAGGAGGACGAACTTTGTTGACCCTTTGACTCACTTGTTGCATGGGCGCATTTTGATGGGTGAGGAGGACTAGTTTCTTTGACTTCTTTCATTTTGGGTGCATTTGGGGGGTGGGGGAGGATAAGACTCAGACTTAGAAATTTTCGAACACCTTGATCAAGCAAGTTGGGCGCATTTTGGCATAGGAGGAGGACGAACTTTGTTGACCTCTTTGACTTTCTTCTTGCATGGGCGCATTTTGCCATAGGAGGTGGATGAACATCAACACTTAGCCATTTTTCCTCGTCTTTGCCAGCTTCTCCACGCTTGCTATTTATAGTAAGTCCTTCAATTCTTGCATCTCCGAAGCTCAGATTGTTCTGAAATTTTAAACACTGCATCTTCGCGACCTCATTACCCTGTTGACACTGCCATTCTGAGCTGACCTGCTAAAAATAGCATATTTCTGAAGGTGGTTTGCTATTTATAGTAACTGCTCGTTTCTGCTACCTCCACAACTCCGTTTGCTTTGAAATTCGAATGACGTGCTCCTCACCACGTGACCTGCCTGTCGACATCGGCGCATGCGGCTAATTTGCTATTTTTAGCCTGTTTCCAAAATGACTTACTATAAATAGTAAGTGCTCCGTTTTCCTTCAAATTTTATCAGCAGATAGCTTGGAAGACGCTGATCGCGGTGGTATACACCGGTTTTCGAAAATTCTAACTTTTTACCCCTCTTTTCAAGCCTCGAAACTTGAAACGCTAATTTGTTCTGCATGCATATCAAATGATCTTCGTTTGTCCTGTTTTCTGCTGCATTGCGATCAACTCGTGATTCTGAAGTGCTGGGAGGCGGCTGCCGGGATGTACCTGCTAAAAATAGCAAGTTCCTTAATAAGTGATCATCTTCGTTTGCATGTCACGTCACTGCGTAGGTCTCAAAAAACCCATAAAGAATATGCCGACATGCAAAGAAAACCTTGACATGCAAACCCTAAAAATAGCCTCAGAAGACTGAATTCTGAAAGTTGTCATCTCATTTTGCATGTTACACCATCGCGAAGGTCTCTGAAAACCCAGAAGGAATCTCCAGACATGCGTTGAAAAACTCTGCATCTAAGCCCTGAAATCTGCTCTGGACGCTGAATTGCTAAAAATAGAAAGTTGTTTGTTTTAGCTCAAATTTTGCACACGAGTAGCTTGATGTGTTCTGAATGCAGTGTGACTGTTAAAACTTCGAAAGTGCTGAGAAATTTCCTGAACTGCACACTTACTAAAAATAGTAAGTAGTCGGAATCTGATGAAATTTCAGTGAAAGCTTGCTGGAATCACACTGACAGCAATGTTAGTCTTTATTTTCAATTTATTCAACCTTGTTCGACCTCAAATTGGCAAGGAAGTTTAAAACCCTAATTTTCAGACTTGGCCAAATTTTACGTTTAAGCTCACAGACGGGAACGTCCCCGGAAAGGCATGCACCAAAAAAGAGACAGAGAGAGAGAGAGAGACAAAAACCAAAGCCAAAAAGACCAGAATGGAGCAAAAATTAGGGGTCCCCATTTTGAATGGGGCGATGTGTGAAAAGGTCACAACAGGACGCCCAAGCTTTTGAAGGCCTAAATTCAACTTTTTGCAAATGTGACTCCCATAAGGCCCCTCTCAGAATCTCCTTAGCTCCGCAACGAGCCCAGCCATCAGCCAATCCGAGCTCCGAGTCATCAGATCTGATGAGATCATCTATAGAAGAGAGTTGATGAAGAAATGTTAAAAATTGCTAAGTCTAGTTAAGTTGGGCGCCCTTGGTGAAGAAGGGCGCCCAATCTTTTGAGGTCAGAAATGATAGAATCTGCCAACACAACATCTTAGATCACCTCATCAGTTTCAATCAAGCTATCCAATGAAGCTGTCAGCTAGTCAGTCGGATCAGCATAGCTCCTAGAGTCAAGATTTCATCAAAAGATCAAAGGGAAAAAGAACTTAAAAATTATAAAAATGGCTAACTCTGGACAAAATGGGCGCCTTTGGAGGAAATAGGCTCCCATGAATTTGAAGGTCAAAACGAAGTTTTTCGCTAGAGACGCCTCCAGAACAATCTTCTCAGAATCAATTAGGCTACACGATGAATCACCCAGTTCGCTTATTGAATCAATCTGGAAGTCAGAGATCGAGGTCAAAGTAGGGGGTCAAAATTGTGAAAAGATGAAAATTCCTAAAAATGACTAACTCTGGAGAATGTTGGCGGCCAACTTACAATGCCTTAGTGAAAATTTTCAAAATTTTCAAAAGATTCAAAATGGCAAGAGGAAGAGAATGTTCAAGTTCATTGAACAGGCCAATTTTCGGGTTTTTGAAGATTAAAGCAAAAGAAAGCAGACCTATCTCAAATCCTAAGTCTATTTAACACCTCTCTTCAATGCAATTTTCATTATTATTGCAGGTGGCGTCCAAGGAGAAGAGTGGAGCAGCAAGTTTGAAGAAATTTTTTCAAGATTCAAGAACTCGAGTTTGCTGATTCTTCATCAAGTTTTTCAGACTAGCAGCATAAGGCCTTGCTTTTTCATGTTTTTTCATCCAAAAGATCAAATTTTTGAAGAAGGCCAAGATTTTCAATTTTTAGCCATCTGGGTCTTATCATCTCATTCTTCTGAAGAATTTTTCAAGAAATTCATCAAGTTGCAGCAGCTGCTTTTTCTTTGCATGTCTGTGAAATCCTCAGTGTATTCAATTTTTGATCATCTGGGTCCTCTCAAAATAGTCTTCTGAAGAAAACCCATATCACAGCTTTTTTCAAGCAAATTTCAAATATTAGGGTTTGCTGCTTTTTTCATCAACCCTTAGTGTTTTTCAAATCTGATCAACTGGGTCCATTTCTAATTACATTTTGAACAAAACCCAGGTGCTAGCTTTTTTGTGAAAAATTGAAGAAATTAGGGTTTGCTACTTTTTTAGTCTAAATTCAAGATTTTCAAAAACAGACGATCTGGGTTGTCTTGCAACAAAATTCTGAGCAAAACCCATATCTCAGAAAATTTTTCAAAAAATTGTCCGTTGGAGGAAGAAAAACCAGCATTTTAAAAATAGTAAGTTGTTCAAAACTTGTCTAAACTTAGGCGAGTTTATAGTCATTCTTCAAGGTTTTCGAAATGGAATACACTCCCAATGATTTCAAGACCAAATCAGCTCTCTACGATGATTTCATCAAAACAGTTGAGACAAACTTGCATCACATCAAGCCGGTGTTTGATCTACACGCTTTGGAGAACGTAGGCAACATTTCTATTAGAAACTTGGGACACTTTGAACTCCTCGCAGCAGCGTCTATTCCTATTTCGGTTCAGAGGCTCGAGTTCGTAATCGCTTGCATCAAGCATTACAATCCGGCTACAAGGGAGATCCAGTCAGTTGATGGCAGATTGATATGCAGTTTGAAACCCGATATGATCAATAAGTGCTTCTCCATTCCCACTTGACCTAAAAGTGTGACTATCTCAAAGGGCGAATGTGAGAGGATATGGGAGATGCACAAGGACAAGTGCAGTAAGAAGATTGGACAAAAGTGGATGAAAGAAAAACATAAGACTCTGCTAAGTCACTTTTCCATGATGTCAGCAAAAGAAAGCGGCCAATGAGGTTGAAGATTTCTTGAGATCAATCATAGATGGAGAGGATATCTTAGAAAAGCGTAACTTTTCTATTGAGGGTATAGATGCACCTGATCAGGACACAGTTTCCTGCTTTTTAGTGGATGTTATTGAGATTTAAAGCAGCTTTCATCTAGAAGCTTTCTTTCCGCTTTCTTTGTTTTCTTGGAGCAATTCTTATCCATTCTTCGAAGAAGAGAAAGAAGATAAATTGTAATAGTTGGCAGTCCTTGCTTTTTCTACTTTCTTAGGTGTTAAATGTTATCTCCTTTCTAGATTTAGAAATAAAGCTTGCTTGCTGATTAAGCCCTAGATTCTAAAAGCAAGGAGAATTTAGGGTTCCCTGCTCCTCTGCTTTCCTATAAATAAGAGCCTTTGGTCATTAGTTTTCTTTAACCATGCTAGTGATAACAAAATGCTGAGCCTATTGTGCTTTATATTTGTTATTCAAGTGTTGTTCAATTGTTTTATGATAGCGAATTGTTGAGCCTCTTTTAGCCAACAAGTAGTTATTGTAATCGCTGTTCCTATTGTGTAAGAACAAGTTTTGCAGGCCTCTTTAGCTACAAGCTCTTGTTCCAGGCATGTGTTTAGTAGATTTTGTCCCAAAAGTTTGAGAAATAAAATCATGAGCCTCCTTTGCCTTGGTATAATGTCTCAGATTTCCGTTATATGTGTTATGCTTTTGTGATCTTAATTTCTGCTTGCATTGAAGTGTTTAGATGTATGTTGAGAAAAAGTTCTCTTAAGCCTTTGTCAGAGAATCAACCTGTTTCATTTCTAATTTCTCTTGCTCTGCGTATTACTTGACAAGTTAGAAACGTCTTTAGCTTAAGTTAGTCGTAGTTGAAGTTCTTAAATAGAAAATCTCAGCTGCGGCATTTGTGTTTTATAAACCTTGTGCTCTAGCTGAAACAAAAAGATAGGAAAATTAGTTTTAATTTACTTTCTTTCACATCATCAGCAAGAGGGAGCTTCCCCTCCTAATTTGAAGAGCAGTTTTGCTGTGCATAGCTGTCCATTTCAAATTCACATTCTAGAGGTGCGAATTTAAACGCCAACAGGGTTGTAGATAGATAAAGCAAGGACAGACATGAACAGTGTAAATGTACTCCAAGTTCCCTTGAATGAATCTGCACAAAATAGCCTCAGTCACCTTCCATCTTCAAGAATCATCAAACTGCTCTGATACAAACATAATCAGAACTGCCAAATTTGAATATAATCTAACTCCTGAAACACAGTCTGAGGCTGTGAGAGCCTACCTGAAGTAAGGAGTTAGGGTCCCTGAAAGCATGGAACACTTTGCAAGTCTTTGTGTTTAAAATAAATTGATTTCTTCAATCTATGCAGGGAATAATGTTCTAGAGGTGCCTTTTATAGAATGAGCATATGATTTGAATCCTCAACCCAAATTGTATTCAGTCAAATAATTGGACCACTTTTAAGGCCTTGGATAAATAAGTGCTTGAAGTTGGCCCGAAGACAAATGAATCTGTCAAATTGTTAAAACTTGACCTCTTCTTGATACTTGCATGCCTGAAAAAATACAATAATAGAACAAAAATGAATAGTAATAGTCAGGATTAAGAAAACCACAAGAAACTGGACACTTAGGATTGTGGATCTTTATCAACAAAGAGCATCCCTTGATATTTGTCGAGCTCCAATTGAAGTACCATGTCCTCACCAATTTGGAACATCAATCATCTTGTTATCCATGTCTATTCTCACTTAAGTGATAAAATCATAGATTTTAAACTAGAGAAAATTCAAAATTGAGAGTTCTCATGAGCTGCAACCGCAGCTAAGTTGCTTGCTCACTTACTTGTGGGCAAGTTTAGGCAAGTTGCAGGCCAGAACTCATGTTGAGTACTTGGCAAGTCTACTAAAAGTTTGCTCGACTAATGGATTTAAGCATTTTTTTAATTTGTTGAGATTCACTGAGTTGCTGAGTCTGAGTCTAAATTGGGTCTGCCAGTGCCAAGTTTTGCTGAGTCACAAGTTTTAAGATTGAATAAAAGAATGATGGTTATGCAATTTTCTCATAGGCGTGACATGGGGTCTGACGCAAATGTCTATTTTTCAATAATTGATTATGAGCTGATCCCAATGTCTGACCTGGAGGTCCATAAATCATTTAATGTGCCTGTATGCTGAGACCAAGGTCTGAGCCTTCTAGTTTTATATATTATTAAATATGCCTGAAGGCTGATCTCTAAGTCAGCATATATTAATCAGATATGACTGTAGGTCGAGCCATAGATCTTTATGCAAGTTCAAGAAGAAAGAGACGATATTCAGAGTCTAACTATAATTTACTTAATTTAAACTCAAATTAGTAATGACAGGTCAATGAACATATCCAGAACACCCCCCCACTGTGGCCCTCACCCCCCCTCCAAAAATCAATTTCCATTCTAGCGTACTGCACACATACACATCTACGATTCTGATTGAGTAACTTAGGTAATATGGCATGACAGGTCTGTTCATTTTAAAAGCTTAGATTACGTGCATGCACAAACATAATGCTACTCACTCCATACCTGCCCAGAAGCTCAAGAAGCTACAGATTAAATACCTCATACATGAATTGCTATAGTAAACTTGATCCAATTTGGAAAATATTCAAAGTTTTTTGTTCATGCATTGGATGGCTTTCTGGCATTTTGTTTTCAACACATTCATTGGCCAACTCAAGGAATTTTCTGAAGTTCAGCACAATATTGTGCAATTTTGCTAAAATAGTTTGTCTATGTTGTAATGTAGACTTGATCGTGTGAAAATGTACTATGGTTTTCATCCAGATAATGTGCAATCTATAGATCTTAGTTTGCTAATTTTGATTCCAGCTAAGGAAGTAGTTTCCATCTCTAAGCGAACAGATACTAATTTGATTTCTTATGCTTATAGAAAAAACATATATGCATGGATAGATTTGTCAATGATCTGATTTTTTTTAAGTTCTTAGAGGCAGGCTGAAACTTAATTACTTCGATGAAGTGGCAGGATGCTATTTAAAGAGTGTAATTTTCTATTATAATCTGAAACCTTATGTAATTTTGATTGATTTTGTCTTAGTATCTGATTCTGAATCCTTGAAGAAATGTATTAGATAAATTGTTTTAACCTCAAATCCATGTCATCATTTGATATGAGTTTTATTACTTAGTCTTGAAAATATGTGTTTCAAAATAGTTCTTGATATTTGCATTAAACAGAAAGCCATGTTAACCTACTCTTTTAGAAGATTGATCGTTAATACTGTTATCAACTTATCCTATGGACATAATTTCATGCTTGGTACAGATGACAATTCCATTCTTTGCAGGGAAGGGAGAAAATGGTCTAAATCTTCTGCTGAAGCTTCAAAGCATGGTAATCAAGTGTCAGAAAAGAATGTGCATCGTGAGTACATGCCAGCTGTTTGGCAGGTGAACATTTTTTGGTCTTAAACATAGTGGCCATGTTTGTTAAAAAGAAAGATATGAAGGGTTCAAAAGAATGTGAAATACTTTCAAGCTGAAAAATTCAGAAAAAATGAGAAAAATGGCGAATTTCAAGTTTTTCAATTATGTATGCCAAAATGTGTAATTTATAAAAAGAATCCTTCTATTTATTATTTAAAACTGTAAAATTGGACTATCCTTCGGTTCTTTGTTTACCTGTGAAATCAGAGTTTTCAAATATAAAAGCACTGGTACAGCTTTACAAAATTCAGTGAATGCCTTAAGGTTTGAGAAAATGGGCATTTTCATATGACAGGCACAGAAAAATATTGAAAACACATTTTACTTTTTCTGAAGTCCATTTTCTGCTACTATGGTTTGAAGAGAGAATATTTTAGTTAATTAAATTTAAGTTGTCTTACGTTATTAATTTATAGGCAACTCTAGTTTAATTAATTAACATATTTTAAAAGTGACCATTTATGTTAAAGTGACTATTTGAGGACCAAAAAGTGAATTAAAAATTAATGGGGTCACTTTATGAAAAAATAAAAAGAAAAGTTTCTCGAAAATTCAAAGGTGATACAAAAGGAGTTGTAAATGGGAAATTTCATATCTTTTGGTCATTTCATTTTTCTCATTGTGAAGTTTGGACATCTTTATCTGACTCAAACCTTAGGACTCAAACCCTAAGGGTTATTGGTTTCGGAGAAAGGATTTTTCTTCATAGTCAATATCAGTGGGTTTAATTAGGATTTACAGTGGTGCTAAACTGAAGAAGTGGAGATTTTCAGCTAGATAGACATATATCATAGATTCGCAGGGATTTACAGGCAACAATTTTATAGAGGTTTCAAGCAAATATAAATTTGTAAAAAGAACTATTTTAGTTTGTAAGAAGAGCTATTTCAGTGAGGATTGTAGGGAGAAAAACAAAAATTGTGAAAGATTAATTATTTATTATGCTGGTCATTTCATGGTAAACCTCTGCCGTACTTGAAAGAAGTAGCAATTCTCTCTAATAAGGAGTGCGATTCACATTTGGAAGGCTTAAAGCCTAGCTGCAGCATATGCAAGGAATAAGAGGAGGTGTGGGATGTAGTGGGTCCCTTGAAACTGGTCGCTGCCCTTTTGAATGATATTGAAGTCTCCAAAGAATTGCATCATACATATGAAAGGAGGAAAGTGGGAACTGTGGCAGATAAACATTGGGAGTTGCAAGGGGATGTGAGGCAAGGAAGAAGGAATGACTCCCTTTGGGGAAGAATTGCTTGGGATCGGAGGTTTCTTTCAAATTAATAACTTGGTTGCACATGTTTAGTTAATGCTCTAGCAGTCTATAAGGTAGGTGCTGCATTCTTTGAGGTATATGGAGTGTCAAAAGGATGAAACCAGTCCTCTATCATTGCTGTTACAGTGTACATCAGACTTAGCTGCCAATACAAAAAATAACTGTCCAAGATTATTGCTCCATGGTTCTTGCCATTGCTGATCACATTTCACATTAATACTATTCCAGCATCTTTATAACAGCTAAGAGGTCAGAATCGATTTTTTTCAGTCTTGAATACTGAATAATTGTTATCAGCTTCATGTATAACAGCTATTTGTGAAAATGTCTATGAAGTGTTCCATGATTACAAATTATTTGTTAGAATACCTATGATTATTGATATTAGTTGCAGCTATTCTACATCATAAAATCTCAGAAATATTCTACCAAATGTTTGATGAAATACTTGTGAGTTAGAAGTTGTAGAAATTGCAAGTTTGTTAAAAAATTTGGTAGAGCTCATTATAGCTCTAATATTTGTGACTTTGATCCCAAGATTCTTTGAATAAGAAGCAAGGTTTTCATCCTCTAAGTTCATTTTTTCTGTCATCTCCTTTCTTGCAACAAAAATCTTAATTTGCTGATTATGTAGAGTAGACTCTTCAGCTGTCATTTCAACTGTTGAGTATGGCTTCAACTTCTCCTCACATTGTTTGACAACATTTTAACTAGAGCATGTGCAACAGATGAAAATTTCTGCTCATCCTTTCTCATATTAGTCAAGAAAATTGATAAGAGTGGCCGGGAGATACCAAGGCTCTAGAGTGCTAATAAAAAAACTCTCTCATCTCTCTCTCGCCTTGTCCTTTTAAGGCTTTATCTGTACTCCAACTCCACACTTTGCTCTTCTTGATGATGGATCACTGAATGCGATCCAAAATGTTGATTGAAAAGCATACAAAGTTTAATCCAAAAGTATGTTCTAATTAACTTCATGGACTATAGAAAACTCATACCAACTAAATTTTATTTAATATTTTTTGTAACATTTAAAAATGAATTATTTTTATATTATATAGAATTAGTATAGATATTTTATATATATTTATCTAAAACATGCTTAAGATAAATGGACACCTAGAAATTGATCTCTTTAAACATCTTTTAAATAAACACATTTAAGATATCTAAACTAATTTGAAATATATTAATTTAGATTACTTCATCTTTTAGATAAATATATTTAGGATATCTATACAAGTTTGGAATACATTAATTTAGATTACTTCATTATTTGTACCTTATATGAATTAATCTAGGTCGATAGTTGCATAATTTAATATTCACCCCACATCATGGAAATGAAGGTGGGCTACCTTAATCTGCTAGTGTACTAGAAATAGGAGTAGTGATTTCGTCTTGAAAAATTTGATCATTTCACTTGATGAAACTCTCAAATTTGCAAAATTTTTGGAGTGCCCATATTGAACCCTAAAAAGTTTTATTTCATCTCAAACCTTTGCTACATCCGGATGTAGCGTTCTTATATGGGGGTTTAGGATTTTATTCATTATAACTGTTTACAACATTCTATTTGGACAATGATTGCATAGTGCCCGTTTTTGGTCATTTTATAAAAACTCTTATGTCTATCAATGTCGTCAAGTGATTGGTCCCTCTCGTCTAGGTCTGAATTTCCTAAAATATTATAAGGTTGAGTAGGGAGCCTTTTTGGCCTTTACATCCTTTACATTTCGTGACTTAGAAGTTTTCGAGCCTATTATTCTCATGTCATCCTAGGGGATTCCCTTCATTAGAACAACTTAAATGCACATGCTTAAAGTTTCCACTTAAGTCCCGATGGCCATCATACTATATTGCTCATCGCTGATTTCATCATAAGTACATGTTTTGAATTAGCGATGAGCAATGAAACGACGTTTTCTTTGATATTGCTCATTGCAGATAGCTGCAAGAGCTGCTAAACATAATGCGTGATGAGTGATGTTCCTTGAGGGATCGCTTATCGCTAATGGCTTTTGAGCCTTCAAATTTGTAATAGCAATAAGCGATGCCCCTGTTTGATGTCTTATCGCTCATCGCGGATAGTCGTAAGATGATAAATTTAGGATCAACGATGAACGATGTGATGAAATTTCCTTTATATCACGTGTTCGGATATGTTTTAAATGCTAAGTTCCACATTAGCAATACACTATACATAATGTAACTATGTAAATCCTCTCATCTGTAATTTCTTGTAAACTATATGAGGAGAATTAGCGATGAGTGACGGCCTTATGTTTTGTTGCTCATCACGAATTCATTTTCATGCTTAATTTCCAAATTAGCAATGAGCGACGGTATTCTTTGAAAGGTTTCTTTTCGCTAATATGTAAGATCTTATGTGTGATGCCTTTTGTACCCTTGATTTCATGCAGGCGCACGTGTCTAAATCTGATGCCTTCACTGCATCTCCTGTCGTTGAAAGGAGGCTAGGTGCAAAAAATCAAATTAGTGATGCATGATGGAAGGACTGATGTGATCAAAGGACAGGCCGCAAAACCAAGGGCTAAGATTTCATCACTGATGAGGTCGATGAAGGATGAGATGCATCCATGATAGGAGATGACTATTGATGGAACAAGCAATGTGGTAGGATCCTGAGGATTTTGCGTAAAGCAAAAAGGAAAGCAGTGAAAGAACTCAAGAAACGTTGATGAAGTTTTAAAATAGGATGATCCAACGCACTAAGTTTCATTGCATGAATACTTTTATTGCTGATTGCACCATAAAATTTGGGAAGATCAGCGATGAGCGATGAAACGTATAAGGAAATATTCTCTCTAGAAAACAAACTGGTCTTTTGTAGTTCACTGATATTAATGAAAAAGCACAGATTAGGTTGGCGATCCATGCTAATTGTTAGATTACATATGATTTATCAAGATTGAAGAAGAATGTGGCAGCATTTGATATAACATCGTTGTTTTTTAGGAGCAAGTTGCTAATGGTTGAAAAATGATGCTCATGGCCACCTTAGATGAAATTTTAATTGTTCTAAGATCAACGGCCTAGATTCAAAGCTGAACTAATAAGTTATCAATTCGCTCAGGTAGGAAGTTCTTGAATCATTAAGTCTACATGCTCCAATTGCCTATTTAATGCAGGTTGATAATTGTTCATTTTCACCATCTTTCCAGTCTGAGGTGAATGCAGGACGAAGTGTGAAGAGGAGTGAGAGGCTGTTTGTTTGTCTTGAGTTGAGTATTCTTGTCATGAGTAGGTTGGTTTCAAATTAGGTTCTCTGGTCTGGTTAGGAACTTCTTTGATAAGTTGGTTACAATTGTCTAGGTTGTAAGTGTCTCCCTATAGCTTTGTTTCAAATTGTTAAATTTTGTTTGCTCTGAGAATGGGGAAAATTGGTGTGACAATTCAGCCTGTTAGAAGGTCTAGCTGACTCAATGTATTTGAGTATCATGAGGATATAACTGAGCAAGAAGCCCATGCTTCTTTTGAGATTGCAAAGGGTAAAAGGAGGGCTAGAGGTTATAAGAAGAAATTAATTGTGTAGATTACATACATCTTGAGAAACAGAACCCTTTCGGGAGAAGTGGTGATGTTCAAAGGCAAGGAACTGGCTTAGCGTGTGAAGAAGGCCAGGTAAAAAGAGAAAAGTCATAGGTCCTGCTTGGGAAAACACAATTCTCCTATTGTGCTTTCTGATACTCCTTCAGATGCTGAAGGTGATATTGATTCAGAATATGGCCAATACCTCCATTCTTTGGTGCCATATGGGAGCTCCGACGACGATGTGGTGATGATCCCTCCAATTTCATCGAGGACAAGGATCGGTTGGGCATTCTCTAATGCCGACAAGTCTGAATAGGGTCACCGCCTTGTTTTTGTTTTTGATGACACCATGGTCTTTGCGTAGGAGGTATTTGTTTTCATATGTCCATGGTTTGTCTTTTTCTCTTCCATGCTTATGTGGAAGTCCTCCAACTGAAATGGTAAGGAGTCTTTTTTGTTTCAACAATGAACGCGGTGACAACGACTAATGGTATCTTGCACATGTTTTTTGCCTTCTGCCGTCCCCTGTTCCGAAATGATTACATAAGAAAGTGCTTGGGCAGTTCTTCTAGGAGTCAATTGAAATTAGTTTTTTGAAATGAACTGAAATGAAAACGAAATTGTAATTCAGTTGGGTGCTTGTTGCTCACCTATTTATAAAGGGATTTCATGGTTGATGTGAGAGAGTTCATAATTTTGAGTCCAAAATAGGTCATAAGTGAATGCTATACTCTAAGAGCAAATAGAATGTAAATAGGTATTTTAGTAGATATATCAGAAGAAAATCTAGGGTGAAAGTTATCCTATATACAGATCTTAAATATGGTTTTACAAAGGAATATTAGAAATGAAGAAGAATGTTAGTTCTAAAATGTTGCTCTCCTATGTATTTTCTTCCAAGTTATGAATGAAGTTGTTAATTATGATTTCATTTGTCTTCTGTCATTTGCATCAAATGAATGAGTTTTTTTTATGCTTCAACTCAACGAGTTGATTAAATGCTAAAATAAGGCCATTAGTTTGTGAGAAAAGGATATAGGATATAGTAAGGAAGCGATATTGTGAAACACTCTGAGTCAAATGATACAAGGTGGCATTCTAATAGTCCACTAATTTCTGACGTTCAATCAGAATTGTATTACCGATTGATTACAAGTTATGACTCTGCTTCTCCCTTAGACAAGGCACTGATTGTTTAATTAGTTTATCTTATGGCCAATTGAGCTAGTAATGAATTTGGTCAAGGATTTAAGATGAAGACAGATTCATAAAATACTCTAAACTACATTGGCCCAACTTTATGTATACAAACACATTCCTCAAGAGATGAGTAATACTTCTAGTTGAGGTCTGCCAAGCCTTTGATGAGGTGAGTTTCTTGAGTTAGTGCATCTGTGTGAGGAAATACTCTTGACCTAATGTGAGATATTATGAGTATGCATAGGATTACCCTCCTGGGTTTCACAGAGCTCGAGGAGAAGTGAAGTACTAATTATTTTACTTAAGTGTTGGCCAATCCTCAACCTTGCTGATGATTGAGTTGTGGAAAATTCATAGGTAAGGACTGAGATTAAGTTTGGTTCTTAAGAAAATAACCAACAAAAATGTTGACTTCGCTGGGGAACAACTTTGCATCTCTGGTGCAAATTTGTTGAAGACCATTTGGAAGGAGTTAAAAAAGAGTGAACATCTGGTTCAGATGTTGAATAAGTACCAGTTCTGCAAATTGATTTGTAGCAACTCCAAATTAAAACTACGGTGAAGTGACTCTACTGGAAGAACTCAGAGAAAAACATCCTTATTTCAAAGGTTTTCCTCTTGGTGAAGAAGTGGCGACTCTACTCCACAATTTATACACATAAAGGGTTGTTGTTTGTTATTGTGAGCTAAAAGTGTTCTACTCAAAGTTGTAGTTACTGGAGATATGAAGGTACATGGTTCTCTGCATATTTTCATTTGTTGAACTTGTCATATTGAATGAAATTGTTGTTCCTTTTAAAGTACTTGTCTAAGTATTCACAAATGTGCTAAGTATGGATGGTTAGAATGAAGTTGTATATCTTAGGGACTTGCCTCCACATGTATTATCATATATTTTAGTCCTTGGTTACCACCATATTAACAATTATCCTAGTGATCCTTCATATTGTGAACAAGCCTAGGCTAAGGCCAGAGTGGAAAGATGTGTTTAAAAGGGGAATTAAAGAGATGAACAAAAGGCACTTGATGGTTATACAAGCCCAGTTAAGAGATAATCATACTAGATCTGCTAGTCAAATTGTTGCACCTTTTGGGAATTCTTTTGAGTCATTGTATGACTAATTAGACTTGTCATGGATTGACTAGAAGGTTAAAAGTATGCCATCTCGAGTCTATAAGTAGATGACTAGATTCAATGGATACAATGTGTGTGAAGGAGATGCACATGTCCAATGTTTTTTATAGCTTCATGGTGAAACATTCATTTGGAGATCAGGATGTGTGGATGATATTTTTTGTTAGATCTCTTGAAGCTAAAGCTAGGGACTGGTATTTAAGTTTCCTTGAGAAGTCTTTCCTCCTGTTGGGATACACTAGTAGATGGTTATAGGGACTGGTATTTAATTTGTTGTTGCTCTTTCACTAATCCATGAAAATTTCAGACCTTGTATTTCAAATTTGCGTTCATATGTATTTTGAAGCTCTTGGGGTGGGATCTAGTGCACTATTAAAGGATTTTAAAATATTGAGTATGCAAATGGCTTATATATGTTTAGACAATATGAAAAAAATGAGGAATGAATATGTGTAAAGTCTGATATCTTTAGCTGTTGGTAAACATGCTGATAATATTAGCAACTGTATGAATACAAATGATCAAATGTTTTCAGTTTTAGATCCAGACAAGTGTATACTTGAGAAGGAAGAACTTAAGAGTGATGCAATGTCTACCATTAATATTCATGATAGTGAAAATGTTTGTGTCTATCCTCAAAGGGATATAAATGACCAATTCAGTGGTGACACCCAGTTCAATGATGAAATGAAGAAGTATGTGGATTGCTGTCATAATAGCCGAAAAGTAAGTAAGAATGAACAACCTGTTCTCTGCAACAAACTATGACAATGCTTTTGACATGGTTATTAGTGATTCAATCTCATATGATTTGGGAGATCCTGTTTGTGATCAGTCCATTGAATTTTCAGACTTTGATGATGGTAATATCATCGTATACCCTAATTTACAACTTGGTAATGCATGTAATTCTAATGGAAGTCAAGAAGAGGAAGTGGTTGAAAGAAGGGATCATAGCAATGGTCTATTAAGCAGTGATCAAATTTCAAATTTGTTGACCATTGAATATCAAAAATATGCACATGTGAGTAATCCTCAGTTGTTGTGTATTACTCATATTGATTTTGACAGCGATAATAATCTCCATTATGCGAGATATGATGCATGGATATCTGATCTTCCTTCCAGTTATGAATGAGTTGGTCGACTTGATGATAATATGGATAAAGACAACCAACCATTTGATTGTAATGATGCATTGTATGATGAGTATGAAAGTGTGCAGGCTGATGCAAGTTCAGAGATCTATCTTGATAGAATAGAAACAACAAATAACCATGAAGTTTGTGTATCTGATAAGCCAAATTTTGAGTATTTTAATGCATATATGGATAAGTATCTGTTTCTTGATTTAGATGAGCCTAGTTATGAATCTTTTCATGTGGATACAGAAGCTGATTTCAAAGAAAAAAGAGATTATCTTTTTGAACCAGAATTGCTCACTTTTGAACAAGATATAAATGTTGAAGACATTGATATGATATGTTCAAAAGATATCAAAGTGAGCAAGGATGATAATAAGTTAGAGATTCCTAATGATTCTCTACACTAACATGTTGAGGCACAATTACAGTGTGTCCCAATGTATGAGTGTATCTCTTTACATATACTTGGAGATAGTTTGCATGATGTGTACAGTCTTTTGATTAGTTCCTATGACCGTTTCACCTTTGACATGCAAACTACTAATTAGATTGAGCTTGATAGTACCGGTCGTGTGGCAGAATGTGAGTGCCATATTTTTCAACTGGATGAAGTTTTCTTACAGTGTGTTAATCTGCAAAACAATGAAGAATGTTGTTTTCAACCCGCCAATGTTTTAAATGATAAATATTATAAGTTGTTGCCACACGATAATCAATATTTTAAGGGTGTGCCTAAATTTCAAACGCTTAATAGTTGTGAACTTGTGGATAATATTGCATATGTTGAGCTATTGAGAGATGCTAGCATGTTTAATTAGGCAAATTTTAGAGATGTTTTCAGATTGATTTCAGTGAAATGTGATGAGAACTTTGTCTATGATAGAGGTAAGAAGAGACCCACAGTTTTTGGTGGCCCTAGGCCATTAGATATGGTTTGACTTGTCAAACCAAGAGTAGTTGGGGGGAGAGGTGATCTTTTGACTCTGTCACCCAATGAGGTAGGCACCTGGTTGGCTTCTCCAGAGGATCTAAATTCTTGCTATGCCCACAAGGGGCATACATCCCCAAAAAGAGCCACTGATGGTACTTTCAAATTTGGAAAATTTTTGGAGTGCCCATATTGAACCCTAAAAAGTTTTATTTCATCTCAAACCTTTGTGATATCTGAATGTAGGGTTCTTATATGGGGGTTTAGGGTTTTATTCATTATAATTGTTTGCAACATTATATTTGGAAGATGATTGCATAGTGCCTGTTTCTGGTCATTTTATAAAAACTCTTATGTCTATCAATGTTGTCAAGTGATAGGTCCCTCTCGCTTAGGTCTGAATTTCCTAAAATAATATAAGGTTGAGTAGGGAGCCTTTTTGGCCTTTACATTTCATGACTCAGAAGTTCTTGAGCCTATTATTCTCATGTTATCCTAGGGGATCCCCTTCATTAGAACAACTTGAATGCACGTGCTTAAAGTTTCCAGTTAAGTCTCGATGGCCATCATACTATATCACCCATCGCTGGTTTCATCATAAGTACTTGTTTTGAATTAGCCACGAGCGATGAAACAATGTTTTCTTTGATATTGCTCATTGCAGATAATTGTTAGAGCTCCTAAACAAAATGCGCGATGAGCGATGTTCCTTGAGGGATTGCTTATCACTAATGGATTTTGAGCCTTCAAATTTGTAATAGCAATAAGCGATGACCCGGTTTTATGTCTTATCACTCATCCTGGATAATCGTAAGATGATAAATTTAGGATCAACGATGAGCGATGTGATGAAATTTCCTTTATATTGTGTGATCACGAATATGTTTTAAATGCTAAGTTCCACATTAGCGATACACAATACACAATGTAACTATGTAAATCCTCTCATTGCTAATTGCTTGCAAAGTGTATGAGGAGAATTAGCGATGAGTGACAACCTTATGTTTTATCGCTCATCGCGAATTCATTTCCAAGCTTAATTTCGAAATTAGTGATGAGTGATGGCATTCTCTGAAAGGTTTATTTTCGCTAATATGATAAGATCTTATGTGTGATGCCTTTTGTACCCTTGATTTCATGTAGCTGTATGTATCTAAATCTAATACCTTCACTGCATCTCTTGTCGTCTATAGGAGCCTAGGTGCAAAGTTCAAATTAGTGATGCATAATGGAAGGATTGATGTGATCAAAGGACAAGCCGTAGAATCAAGGACTGAGATTTCATCACTAATGAGGTCGATGAAGGACGAGATGTATCCGTGATAGGATATGACTATTGATGGAACAAGCAACGTGGCAGGATCCTGAGGATTTCACGTAAAGCAAAAACTAAAGTAGCAAAAGAACTGGAGAACCATTGATGAAGCTTTAAAACAAGATGATCCAACAGACTAAGCTTCATTGCATGAATACTTTTATTGCTGATTGCACCCTAAAATTTGGGGAAGATCAGCGATGAGTAATGAAGCGTATAAGGAAATATTCTCTCTAGAAAACAAATTGTTCTTTTGTAGTTCACTGATATTAATGAAAAAACACGAATTAGGTTGGCGATACATGCTAATTGTCAGATTACATATGATTTATCAAGATTGAAGAAGAACGTGGCAACATTTGAGATAACATCGCTGTTTTCTAGGAGCAAGTTGCTAATGGTAAAAAAACGATGCTCATGGCCACCTTAGATGAAATTTTAATTGTTCTAAGATCAACGGTCCAAATTCAAAGATGAACTGATAAGTTATCAATTCACTCGTGTAGGAAGTTCTTGAATCATTAACTCTGCATGCTCCACTTGTCTATTTAATGCAAGTTGATTGTTGTTCATTTTCACCATCTTTCTAGTTTGCAGTGAATATAGGACGAAGTGTGAAGAGGAGTGAAAGGCTGTTTGTTTGTCTTGAGTTGAGTATTCTTGTCATGAGTAGGTTGGTTTCAAATTAGGTTCTCTAGTCTAGTTAGGAACTTCTGTGATAAGTTGGTTACAATTGTCTGGGTTGTAAGTGTGTCTCCCTCTAGCTTTGTTTCAAATTGTTAAATTTTGTTTACTTTAAAAATGGGGAAAACTGGTGTAACAATTCAGCTTGTTAGAAGGTCTAGCTGACTCAATGTATTTGAGTATCATGAGGATATAATTGAGCAAGAAGCCCAGTTTCTTCTGAGATTGCAAAGGGTAAAAGGAGGGCTAGAGGTCATAATAAGAAATCAATTGTGTAGAGTGCGTATAGCTTGAGAAACAGAACCCTTTCGGGAGAAGTGGCCAAGTTCAAAGGAAAGGAATTGGCTAAGCCAATGAAGAAGGCTAGGAAAAAAGAGAAAAGTCATAGGGCCTGCTTGGGCAGACACAATTCTCCTATTGTGCTTTCTGATACACCTTCGGATGTTGAAGGTGATACTAATTCAGAATATGGCTAGTACCTCCATTCTATGGTGCCATATGGGAGCTCTAATGACAATGTGGTTATGATCCCTCCAATTTCATCGAGGACAAGGAGCAGTTGGGCATTCTCTAATGCCAACGACTCTTAATAAGGTCACCGCCTTGTTTTTGTTTTTGATGACACCATGGTCTTTGCATAGGAGGTATTTGTTTTCATATGTCCATGGTTTGTCTTTTGCTCTTCCATGCTGATGTGGAAGTCCTCCAGTTGATATGGTAAGGACTCTTTTTTGTTTCAACAATGAACGCAGTGAGAGCGACTAATGGTATCCTGCACATGTGTTTTGCCTTTTGTCCTCCTCTGTTCCCAAATGATTGCGTAAGAAACCGCAGCCTGGGGAGTTCTTCGAACAGTTAGTTGAAATTAGGTTTTTGAAATGAAGTAAAATGAAAACGAAATTGTAATTCAGCTAGGTGCTTGTTGCTCCCTTGTTTATAAAGGGGATTTCATGGCTGATGTGAGAGAGTTCAAAATTTTGAGTCCAAAATAGGTCATAAGTGATTGCTGTGCTCTAAGAGCAAATAAAATGTAAATAGGTATTTTAGTAGATATATAAGAAGAAAATCTAGGGTGAAAGTTATACTGTCTACAAATCTTAAATATGGTTTTACAAAGGAATATCATAAATGAAGAAGAATGTTAGTTCTAAAATGTTGCTCTCCTATGTATTTTCTTCCAAGTTATGAATGAAGTTGTTAATTATGATTTCATTTTTCTTTTGTCATTTGCACCGAATGATTTAGGTTGTTTTATGCTTTAATTGAATGAGTTGATTAAATGCTATAATAAGGCCATTAGTTTGTGAGAAAAGGATATATGATTTAGTAAGGAGGCGATATTCTGAAACACAATGAGTTAGATGTTACAAGGTGGCATTCTAATAGTCCACTAATTTCTGACGTTCAATCATAATTGTATTATTGATTGATTACAAGTTATGACTTTGCTTCTCCCTCAGATAAGGCACTGATTGTTTTATTAATTTATCTTATGGCCAGTTGAGCTAGTAATGAATTTGGTCTAGGATTCAAGATGAAGAAAAATTCATAAAATACTCTAAACTACATTGCCCCAACTTTACGTATACAAACACATTCCTTGAAACGAGTAACACTTCCACCTGAGGTCTGCCAAGCCTTTTGTTTATTAGTGTTTTAGCACTTCTCAACATAGGTAATGTGTAAGTTCATCACCTCTCTTGAAAGACAGTTTCCTACAAGTCAATTGTAGAAAACTATCCCAAGGTTTCAGATGCCAGGTCATGATAGTGCTTGGAATACCTCAGTTATTTTCATGTGATTTGCTGGTAATCAGAGGGCAGCCTTACGTATGTTAGGTTGGAAGGGAATTGGTTCTTTTAAATGGAGTTTATAAAATTATGAAATGTTGTTCTATTGCTACAAGTTCAAGATAGCAGTCTAAAATTCCACTTTTATCAGATTTGGCTTTACAATGATGCTAGAATTTTGCCTAAATTACTATTTTAAAGAAAAGTCAAAAGGGAAGGGGAGAGAGTGAGTTCCTAGACCTGAAACTATTGATGAATAGTGACAATGGAGGATGCTACAGTGGACAACCTTCCTGAAACTAAGTTCCACTTAACCAAGTCAACTAACAGTCTCATGAAACTAGTGCAATCTTCTAAGGTCTATAGGTTTTCAATTATTCATTCACCATGAAACATGAATAAATGATGAACTTTAGTGCAACAATCAAAGTATATTTAGACTAGCTTTACATTGCTATTTATCATCAATAAACAACAAAAAAAATGAACGAGGAAGGGCATCAACATAGCAGAATTCTTAAGCATCAATGAACAACATTAACTAATCTACTAAAAGCATGATAAACACATAGAACAATAAAGTAAATCTTCTCGAGTCTATTAACTATGAGGAGGTGAATCGTCAAACTTGAATAAAACTCAAAAATCACCAAAAGCAATGAATTTCTATTAGAATTTCAACATGTCTTTACAACAACTCAACTCTCTCTTGAAAATAAGAGGAGACCCCCTATTTATAGTGTCCAAAAAGAAAAATGAATGGCCAAGATTTAATCTCATTATGGGGCCAGGATTCACTACAAATTAGGGTTTCACCTACCTCTTAATATTTTACAATTTAAAATTACATGTTTGTCTTTCGGCCTAATTTGTCTTCTAGTGCTTGGCACTGTAGCACTTTTGTCCTCTAGCTGATTGCCCTTTGTTGTAGCTGCATTGTGAGAAACTTATCATCTATGATTAGATTTCCTTCATTCTTCTTCACAGTTGCATATCCCACAAGCTGGACAATCAGTACTTGAAGCTTATTCCACTCCATTATATTGGATTGGAGCACCTAGAAGCTGAACTTTTTGGATATGTTGGTAATCAAGTCCCAATCCTTGCATTTTGGCGTGTTCTTGATTACTTGCTCTAATTGAGCAAAGGCTCAAGCAGTAAAATCAATAAATTAACAACATCAAGTTTCCATAGTCCATGATAATCAAGTGCTATTATTTCTGGATTAAAACTGTGTGAATTTTTTGTATCAACGTTTTGGATCACACTCCATGATCCATCATCAAGATGATATACAAGCAAAAAGAGATAAGAATGAAAGAAGGTAGCAGACTTGGTAGACTAATTAGGTGAGGAGATTAAGAAGGAAAGAGGAGGACAAGATGAAAAAGACAAGACAAGAGAGAATAAATAATAAAAAAGGAGAACATTTAATTCAAAAAGAGATCAACATGGGATAAAGAAGAGAAAAGAGAATAAAAGAGCTAAATGAAATCAGGAAAAAAATATAATGTTTAATATCATGATATTAAATGATATTAAACTGGCTCTAGCCGAGCACTCATCCAAGACCAAGAATCGCATTGCCTTAGATGACACCAAAATCCTTTCGAAAGAAAACAACTTCTTCAAGAGGAAACTTAAAGAGGCTATTGAAATCAACACTCATCCCTCCAACCTCAATCGAGATGGGGGTGAAATTTAAGCTTCTCTTGGGAACCCCTCTTGAACAGCCTGAAAGTTCTCCCCCTTCAAATTTCTAGGTCTTCCTCTCCTCCTTAGTCGTGGGGTTTCCTTCTTCTCCTTTCTCTTTCCTCCTTTCCCTTGCTCTTCTCCCCACATTGCCTTCCTGTTTCTTTTCTTTTTAGTTTACCTTTGTTTCCCTTCATTCCAATAACATTCTTTTATTCAATAATATTATTCGCTATTCTTTAGCTCTTATTTTTTTGGAATTTCTCTTTCATTCCATTTTGTGGTTTTGTTCCGAGTTTCAATTTATTTATTCTCTTGTTAATATTTAATATCATAATATTATCATATTTATTTTATATAATATTTAATATTTATTAAATATTTTATTTTTTATTGTTCTCTTTTTGTTCTTATTTTTCTCTTCATTTTTCTCTCAGTTTTTGGTTTTTCTTTTATCAATTATTTTGCTTCAGATTTCCTTTATGGCTTTTTATTTTCATTTTAGTTTTGATTATCTCATTATGTTCTTTATGTCTATTTTCTTCTTCTTTCTTTTTTCTTTTTCCTTAGTTTTTGTCTTCCTTTTAGCAATTTGTTTGGTTAGTTATTTGGTTTTATTTTTCTCTTATGCTTTTCCTTTTTTTTTGGTGTTTATATTTTTCTTTTCTTATATATTTTCTTTACTAAATTATTTGTTCTTGTTCTTTATTTTATTTAAAAGTTTCATTTCTGAATCTTTACTCCTATTTTAAGATTTTTCTTCCCTTATAATTTTTGGTTTTTGATTTCTTCTAATATGTCATTTTCTATTCTAAGTTTCAATATTATTTACTCTCCTTTAATATTTAATATCATAATATTATCACTTAATATTAGGGTAGTAAATATTTTATTTTATTGTTCATATTTAGTTCTTATTTTTTCTCTTGATTTGTATTTATTTATTTATTTTTTCATTTTCTTTTGTTAGTTATTTGTCTTTAGATTTTCTTTAATACTTTTTATTTTCATTTTAGTTTTGATCATTTTAATCTTTTCTTTTTCCTTTACATTATTAGTTTTTTTGTTTTGATTCTTTACAATTTTTATTTTCTTCTAGTTTCAATTCTTTATTTTGTGGGTTTTTCTTCCCTTATAATTTTTAGTTTATTCATTTCTTTCATTTTTATGATTAGTTTTTTTTGTTTTGTTTTGTTTTAAATTTCAATATTATTTATCTGGTCGTTAATTTTTAAGATCGTAATATTATCATTTAATATCATGTTATTAAACATTATATTTTTTTCTTTATTTCATTTAGCTCTTTTATTCTCTTTTCTCTTCTTTATCCCATCTTGATCTCTCTTTGAATTAGGTGTTCTCCTTTTTTATTATTTATTCTCTCTTGTCTTGTCTTTTTCATCTTGTCCTCCTCTCACCTTCTCAATCTCGTCACCTATTTAGTCTACCAAGTCTGCTACCTTCTTTCATTCTTATCTCTTTTTGCTTGCATATCATCTTGATGATGGATCATGGAGTGTGATCTGAAAAGTTGATACAAAAAATTCACATAGTTTTAATCCAGAAATAATAGCACTTGAAAATCCATAAAATCAGGCGTGAGTGCATCAGTGGCCCCGTTCTCCATCTTCTTGTGATAATATGGCCGTATCCTTTTAGGGTTCAACTTGACGACAGGCATGTCATAATCCGTCATGAGCCTTAGATAGTCTTTGCAGGTCGACCGATGTTCTTTGACCCAATCTAGGTCTAGCTCCACTTCATGGAGCACCCTCTCCAAGACTTCTCTCATGTGATCAAGGCCTAACTTCTAGGTCTCAACGAGCCAATGTTCATCCTTTACCAGTGGTAGCTCCTTTTTCCACGTTCTCTCAGGTATTTTGAGGATAGCCTCGAGCTTAGGGTATGTGATTTTATATAGTTCCAGGAAGTTGGTACAAAATTTCCTTTAGCCTTTGAGCTGTTTTTGTACCCCCCTGAACTTGTTTGTTGTTTGGACAACATGACCGATGCCCATATCTCCATTGTAGACCACCCATCGGTACCAGTCCTCGATGGCCTTAGTCCAATTCTTCCTCCTTTCAAGCTTACTTATTTGATCCTTGGAGAGCAGTAGAGGAGTGGCCGATAATGTTGTGGGAAGTTCCTCGGTGGAGGACCATTGTTGTATATAGGCCATGAGGTCTGCCGCTTGTGCCTTTAACTCCTCCTTAGAGGATTCATCCTTATTCATCTGATGCATAATAGCGGCAATGGATCCCTGGAGATGATCAATTTTTTGCTCTGGTGGTTGTTCCCAGGTCAATGGTGGAGATGTTGTAGCTGACTCCTTTATTCATCATTGGAGTAGGAATTTGCACGGTCCTTGATCCCGATGCATCCATCGTGATATGGGATCGGACCCTTGGCTTCTTCTCCTTCTTTGTTCCTATTTGAGCTCGGGCTAGGATGGCGTCTAGGCTCTCTTTGGGATCCATAAGAGCGGGGGCCTTCTTTTGTAATTGCTTCTCCAACCATTCGAGCATCTGAGACGCTTCTTTTGGTGATTCATGATCACCTTCCTCTCTTTGGATATGTTGGATCTCTCTCTCTTTGTGACTCGAGACCTCTTGTTATGTTTTTTCTTCCTCTTCTTCATTTGAATCTCGAATGAATATATCCTTTTCTTTTGGTGATTTAGTGGTGGCTATGTCTTCCTTGGGGCTATCTTCCCCTTTGGATGTCTTCTCTCTTTCTTCTTGCTTGTGCTCTATGTGACGTTCTGCTTCTAGGCTTCTTTTTTTAGCCTCTTCTTCATGCTTATCTTCCTCTTGAATCTTCTCTTCTTTCCTTTCTTCTTCTTCCGCTGTGGGAGGCATCTCCTCATTATGATCGAGGCTCTTTTGTTGTTCCTTGGTCAGAGGCTTTGTAGTTACCTCCATTTCTTCATCTGTCTCTTTCTTTTCCTTGGAGGACTGTGTCTCAACTTCGTCCCCAACATCTTTGAGTTGCTAGGCCAACTCTTCCTCAAGTTCTTGATCAAAAGTCTCCATTATGTATTTGGCGTTGGGGTCTTCAACATCCTCGTCAGAGGATTGTGTTTCTTCTTCTTCATGCACTATCTCATCAATAAGTAAGTGCTGATGCTCTAGATGCTCATGGTAGTCATTAGATTCCTCATCCATTTCTTTTGCTGCCTCCCTCTATCGCCTTTCTAGCTCATAAATTTGCATCGTTGCCTCTATTTTGGGTGGTTTTTTCGGAGGAGGGGCAAGGAGACTGACAACGGCTTGAGCTAGGGAAGCTTGCATTGTAGGGTTCATCAATACTCCAGAGAGCTCCATAGGTATGTTTTGCATGTGTCGAGCAAAGACTTCTGGGAGCGTGAGGGTAGGCATTGTTGTTGTAGAGGCTAAGGGAGTAGTTGTTGATGGAGACATGGAGGAAGAGAGTGGAGAGGTGGTTGTAGAGGGAGAATCCCTCACCATGATGGGTGTAGTAGGTGATGTGGAGGCAAGGTGAACTGAGATGTCTACTGTAGGCGGAGAGGAAGCGAGTAGTGCTTGAGATGCTGGCGGAGTAATGGTAGTGGCAGCGACAATGACGACAAGAGTAGAAGTGGTAGGTGGAGACTTTGGCTGCTTGACCTCTTCTTCCTCTCCCTCACGGAGTGGATCCTCTTGAATTGTGGGCATCCTAGTGAATCCGCCCGATTTCTTTGCTTTCTTTGAGGGCTCACCTTCAGAGGCCCTCCTTGAATATACCTTATGCTTTGGTTGGCGCTCAACTATCTCTTTTCTTTTCTTTGACCTGGTAGTGGGAGGAGATTTTTGAGTCTCTCCAGATGGGGCAACATCAGTCCCACTGTCGGTTTCGCTCTCGAGCTCATCTTTGAGCTCACCATAGGTTAGAGTTGCTCCTTGGAGTTTCAGTTGAGCAATTTTTCCATCAATCCACTGCTTTGTCTTGGCCTCTATTGGTTTTGTTAAAATATCGAGGTCATTGACCTCTTCCTCATCCTAGTCAATTAGAGGCAACAACAGGTTGGCAATGACATCAAATCTCGGATCTATAATGGTGTTTTCATCCTCCACAATTTGATCTGGCACTGGGAACAATTTAATTGTTTTAACAAAGTATGTTGTCATGCGCATATAGTGCCTCATGCACACCTCCTTATTATCTTTGCAGTTTTCCCAAAAGTCTTTAACATTGTGCAAATGGGTATACTCTCCCAACCATCTTCTTCAATTTTCCATATGGATCCATTCTACGTCGAGGAGTGTAGAGTTCCAAGTTATATTCAATGATTTCCTTCTCAAAATACTCGACACACTAAGATGCTGGAATTGCATACATTCCTTGGCCAAAGGTGTGAGGATAAGGAATGCCTGGCCTGTGTTTGTCACTTAGAAGTGTGTGTGTGTGTTGCAACTGCCTGGAGATCTCCAGCAAGATCAACCTGTCATTTGGATATCTAGGCAACTTGTATGGCCTCTCAGAAAAATCGTTGGTCCAGATGTAAGTGAACTTGGGAAATTGAATAAATAGAAACCTGAATTAGCAGACGAATGCATGAGGACTATGTGTGACCCTTCTCTTGAAGTCTCCTCCGTGAAGTCTAATGATGTGCCCTATGAAGGCATCATTTACCCTGCAATAATGTTTCTTGAAGTTTCGATATTGGAGCTGCGGATGCTTGTCATAGACTTTCAACTCTCTCCCAGGAGTTGTGCTTTGTGCTACAAATAGACCTGTGTATGGAATAGGGTTAGCCAACAGATAGACCAAGTAAGAGGTCATGTAGAATTGGGAGGTCCTTTTGACGACAACAAACTGCTCATGCAAGCAGTTGCTGATCATTCCTGCCTAGTTTAACTTAGTCTTCCCCCTAATAGTCTCCTGTTTAAAATAAAACATCCAGTCCTAGAATTATGCAATGGTTGGGATGCCCATGACTCTGCTTAGGAAGGTTACTAGATCATGGTAATTTTCATGGAAATCACTCCTAAAGAGTTCTTGAGGAACTTTGTTTGCGCTGCCCCTCTTCTCTTTCAACCAATATTAATTGATCAGGTTTTTGCATCTTAGAGGGTTGACTTTCCACATACTTTCTGCGTATTCTTTTGTGGCTTCCTCCATTGGATCAAAGGTGGGGATGTGGAAAGTTTTCCCTATCGACTTGGAGGACAAATCAACCAGCACTCTGCCATCGCGGTCAACAATTCTTTTAGTTTTCTCTTGATAGGCCTCCATGTAGGCCATCACCAGTTCAGGAGCCACAAGGGCAAGCGAGAAACCAGCTGTCTTGGCCAATCCACTTTTCCTAATTCTCTTTGCATTTTCTGTAGTGAGGTTGGCAATGACCATTTGCCTGAATTCATCTAAATCAACCTGCCCCAAGTTTGTATCTGTGACCGTATCCCACTTTGTAGTGACTTTGCAGGTGATCTCCACTCCTTGAAATTTATACTTGATTTGGTCCTTGTCTCCCGTATCCCTCGTGCCTTGGCGGTCTTCTTCCCCTTTTCCTTTTCTGCGGATGCCCTCGAAGGTCCTGCAGCCGATTCCATAAATCCTGCAAGCAAAGGAGCAATAAACTTATTCATTTGCAAAACAAGGGGAGTATTGGAAAAATCCTGCAAAGCAACGTTAGATCAAGTAATTTATCATTTAAAGATTATAACATCCCTTTTGGATCATCGTTTGCCTTTCGTTTGAGGGAGATATAGCAATGTGGACCCAGGGGTGTGGGTTTCCCTAGGCTGGCAGTTGTTTTGAAGGCAGCTGTAGATAGACGATGAAGAGGGCATCAAGGCTTGCATGCGGGAACCTGCATCAAGGGTTCCACCTTGTGAAGGGGCCCACCAAGAAGTTAAGTCATTCTAACACGTGGGCTTGATCATTCTTGAGGTCTTGGAAGTTCTAACTTAGTCATTTTGGGATGCGGGTTTAAGGGTTGTGGGTGTAGTAGGCATCTCAGTCGTTTCAGGTCTCTGCCATTTAAAACGACCCTGGCAAGGCGAAATCTTGTAGATGGCATCCCGCAATGTGGGATCCGTAGCCAGGGAAGGCGATGCCAGTTCGGCTTCAAAGTTCAATTTGTTCAGCTAGATGCGGGCAGGAAACTGCAGGACATTAGATGACGACCGTTTAGGATGACAGAGAAGGGACAACTCGCAGGCGGCGATCTACACTGTCAATTTCATGGAGGTCATTGGTAGGAATTACTTGTTTTTTGTTAGACAATAGTAGGGAGGTCGGGCCCTGCACAGCGGGCGACAAGCTTGGCTTGGCGGTTTGAAAGTGACGAAAATGGGACGGCGGCCTACAAGCGACCGCCCTCTTTGGTTTGCCCGCATGAAGTTTTAGTTAATGATTTTCAGTAAACGCTCAGAAAAGCTGGTGGTGTGGTCCGCAAAGCAAAAGGCAAAGGTCCTTGGCCACGTGAAACGACAGACATATGGAAGTGACAACCTGCAGATGGTGGCCCACATCAATGGGTTTGCAATCAACATACTTAGCCATTTTCATTTTGGGGACTCAGAGGGACATTATGAGTGTGGAGTCCGCAAGGTGGACGGATGGGCAACCAAGGCCGTTTGGAATGTTGAGCGCGGGGTGGCGGCTCACAGATGGAAGTCTATAATGAGCAACCCGCGAAGGGCTCATACTTAGGCATTTTGTTTGAAAGGGTCAAGCGAAATTGGACAACGCGGGGCACACCCATTGGAAGGAACAAAGGGTCTCGCCGTTTGGTAACAATCATGTGATTGACATCGAGGAGTTTGCGGAAACCCACATCCAATTGTCCGCAGGAAGAGTTGGGCGATGAGCTTAGTCGACAGACATAGATGCGGTGGGACCCGCAAGGCGGGAGGTCGAGCTTGATTAGCCGTTGGAAACGACGAGGCACAAAGGGCAATTTGAATGCGGAAACCCGCATTGCAAAACCCACTAGGTTGAAAGGATCCCATTTGACTTATGATTTTTGGTAAGTTGAAAAACGTCGACAAAGAGGGGGAGTCTTCTCGCATGAGTGGGTCCGGGGAAGTTATCGTTCATTCGTTCAAAGTTTGTCATCGAAGTGTTAAAGCAACAACAACAAAGGTGTTGTGGGTCGTAAGAGCTCAACGACACTGGTTCAAGAACGACGACAGAGGGTGAAGGTTCTGCATGCGCTAAACAGATGAATTTCAAAGGCTTTTCAAAGTTTTAAATGGTGGGTTTTGCGTGTGGTGGTGTTATCTAACTAGCCTTGAGTTTTTTCTTAAGATTTTAATGACTTTTCAAAAATGAAGGAAAAACCATGAAACAGGTAGCAGTGGAGGTCCTACCTGATAGACATGCAAGAACTTGATGGAGAAGTTGAAGATTTCAATGCATGAATGACATCAGGGTCTTGCGGGTGCGGAGGCAGAAAAAACTAAAGGGCTCAGACAGGTTTTAGGAAGAATGTTGGTAAAAATGACCCGTCAAAAGCACCTATTTATAAATTTTGGGGTATTAAATGTTCGCCATAAATGCGTGTACAAAGGAAAATGGAGTTGGTTGGCGCGCCATTTGAAACAGTCTTCTGCGGGAAAGGCGGGGTCCGCAAAGCAAACGACACCCATGCATTAGCTGTTTGGTGGGTCGATGAAAGGAAATGACGACAGAGGCTGCAAATCCTGCAAAGCTGGTGGATGTTCTATGTCAACTGCCAACATGACGACAGTGAATGGATATAATTCTGCATGGAGTGGCCCGCAAGTGCGAACTTGCAAAGGGCGAAGGACAAGAATTTTGAAGTTTCAAGGAAAATTGCCAAAGGAACTCCACGAAGGCCAAAGGCTTGAAAATTTTGAATGTGGTGAAACTTGGTCAACTTAAGATGGTAGCTCTAGGAATCCTTGACCACTTAGGACTCAAAATAGGGGGCACACAAAACGAGTCGAAGGAAAAAGCTACCTGGCAAAGCAAAAGGGGAGGGTGCTCGTTCTAAACGGGGCTTGTGTACTATAGGCACAACACCTTTGATGAGGTGAGTTTCTTGAGGTAGTGCATCTGTGTGAGGAAATACTCTTGACCTAATGTGAGATATTATGAGTATGCATAGGATTACCCTCCTGGGTTTCAAAGAGCCCGAAGAGAAGTGAAGTACTAATTATTTTACTTAAGTGTTAGCCAATCCTCAACCTTGCTGATGATTGAGTTGTGGAAAATTCATATGTAAGGACTAAGATTAAGTTTGGTTCTTAAAAAAATAACCAACATCACCCTCATTTCAAGTGTGAGTTTTTCACAAGAGCCAACTCTTTTAGTAAGGATATGCAAAAAGTCCGCATTAACCCTTGTAATGCAACCATTTCAACCATTAGGCAAATGCTACAATCCATTGATGATTTATACCTAAATTAGATACTCTATTTTTTATTATTATGGAACAAACAGGTTTTAGAGGAAACCCAATACCTTTAACAGTGAGAAAGCGTAAGTTAGAACATTAACATAGAACAGACAAAAAATAGGACACTACCCACAAAGAGATACACAGAAGAAAGATAGGGCAATAATGACAAAAAAATGACAGAAAACCACAAAACAACTGACCACTAGGCCAGGTTTCGAAGAATCTCTGGCGCTTCCTGCTCCAGATTGTTCATGTTGAGTGCAGACTTCTTGATCTCCTGGATGTTGACCAACGCTTGGTTAACCTTCCTTTTCAAATTAGCTTTGGTGCTGTTGCTCGGTCCCCCACTATTCGACTGCCCTTCCTCATTGTCCAAGTCAAGAAAAACAACAGTTTTAACCTGATGGGCTTTTACCAGATTTTCTACCATGGTGTTCATGGTCTGTGCGGTTGATTTTAAGATTTTATGGTTCATGATCAACACTTTGTGGAGCGAACTTTTAATGTTCCTCAACTGTTCCTCCATATCCGCCTGCTTACCATCGTGATTGCCTTTAAAATCCTGTAATTCCTCCATCGTTTTCTTGAGACATTCCACCATATACTTCTTCTCCTCTTCCGTCCACAACCCAGTAGCCCGACCACTTCCATTGCCTCTGTTATTGTCCTCCATGGCTTTCTCTAGTTTGCTACTCATGGCTCTTTGATTTAACTTTATTTCCTTGATTTCGAAAAATGCCCATCTCATGAGCCTAAAATTATCCACCGCCCCATTGCGGGCAATAGCAAGCACATCAGTGGGAAGTTCCCGTTCCTTCTTAAAATAATGATCGCCTGCCTTGAGGTCCATAGGGAAGCGAGATCTCTCTTCTCTGTTCATCGCAACATAGCTGAAGTACTTTGACAATGACTCCGACTGCAGTTCCTCTTCATTAACATCATAGGAGGGGTCCTCCGACATTTTTCTCTTATCCTTTTTCAAAGAAGAATCCCTAGGTTTACTCTTGTACTTGTCATCACCCTGACCTTAGGCGATTGGGGAGGCAGAGTTGACATAGCTTTAAAGTGATCATAAATGAGGACAAGCAAACCTTCATGAAGGATAGGATACCTAATAGGGATGTGTCTATGGTTTTTCAGACTAGTATTCAGAGAAGAAGCCAAATAAAAAGGAAACGAAATCCTAACCTGGTGCTTGAAATGATTCAGCAGGACAAAGTGATACCCAAAGACTGGTATAATTCCCATCCAAAGTGACATACTCCATCAGCACATTCAAAACCCTCCTCCAATGCGAAACAATACTATTTGTGCCGAAGTAGCTTCTGGAGGTCCTACGTAATTCCTCCTTCTCCGCCTTCGACTTGGGGAACTTGCTAACCGCTTCATCAGACTGCTTCCTGTCCCTATAGAATTTTATGCCCTCCGTAGGTAGACCAGTAACCTCAACAATCAATTGTTCGTTGATAATAACATGTCTGCCAAACAGATTAATCTCGCGATTATGCCAATCTTTCTCAAAAACCCTCGTAACCTTTGGGTCCCAGCCATGGAGCTTTTCAATGTAAACAATAATGCCACCATCGTCCAACTTCTTCCATAGCTTAGAATTGCTTTTCAACTGTGCGCTGCTAATCGGTTCCACTCTGCGACTTTTGCCAGCCATCCTTCCACCAGCAAGAAAGGAATAGTCCAAAACCTTGTGGAAACAAACTAAAATGCCCATAAAGCATGCAAAATAAATCACATGCAATCGGGGGATGAGATAATAATCCTTTGGCCAACTCAAAATAATAATTAAATCGCAGTCCCGAGATTGCAGGGGAGGACACTCAGCTATCATTCGAAAGAATGGGAAATTTCACCTGCCCATGGGTACGATCATACATCATCAAAGATTTGACGTCAACCTCCAACTCATCCTGCCCCTGCTAGATCGCCTTACTCGAAGCCTTGACACCTTTGTTGGCGAAGAAATCTGCCACCGTGTTTATACATGCTTTATGAAACTTTTCTCAAAGGTATTAATTATTTCCTTAGAGAGATCTATATAATTTTGTATTGACCATGAGGGTTTCTGGCGACCCTTTAAGCATTGGATGATATTGTTCGAGTCCCCTTCAATCCAAACGTATTTTTACTTTAATTGGCTAGCCAATTTCAATGTTTGGAAAACACTCAAGGCTTCAGCCACATGGTTGGTCTGAGTGCCTAAAGGAACCGCAACAACTGCAATAAAAGCACCATTTTCATCCCTTATCACCCCTCCACTCCCGGCAGGCCCAGGATTTCCCTTGGTCGCCCCATCAAAATTGATTTTGACCCAGCCAGGGGGGGGGGAAGACTCCAACATATGCCCTCTCTAGGGTCCTTAATACTTTTAGACATATTGAACATATCCACATTGATCCTCCAGGCTCCCACAATTCTACAATCATACTCCTGCATACTGACCTTACCTTTACCTTTCAACTTCTTGTTAAACAAATTAAAGTTTTCACCCACAACTCTAACAATCTTACCAAACACCACTTCCTCCGAGAGAGCAGTATCTCTAAGTATTCTGTTATTGCGTTCTTTCCATATACCCCAGGCAAGATGAGGAAAGATATAATTCCAGAGTGGATTCAGGGCCCAATTCTTTAAGGGGGCCTTCCATTGGTTATAAAAATTTGCAATAGTTCCAGGAAAAACCCAGTTGAGATTCCACATACGAAGAATCCTACACCATATGGCATGAGCAAACAGACAAAGAAGAAACAAATGTGAAGAGGTCTCACCCTGAGCACAACACAAATAGCACTTGTTAGGAATGGAGAACCCCTTCTTATGAAGATTATCATTAGTAAGCTCCTTATTCTTAATAGGGATCTGAGCAAACAAATTAACTTTCAGAGTAAGGTTGTTCACCCACACCTTATCCCAAGCATGGACATCAATGCCAAATTAACAAGAGGCCACAACATAAGAGACATAGTAGGTACCAGAGGGCGAAAGCTTCCAGATCAGAGTGTCCTCCCTCCCTTGAGAATTAATCTTAATAGAGTTAAGAAGAAGCTGCAGAGGTTCGAGTTCCTGACTGATAGTAGATATCTCAACCCACTGATCATTCCTCCAATAATCCCCAACCAACCAACCAAACCTGGACTTGCAGTCCTCCATATAGATACTATAGATAGGATTATTACACAGACACTCGTTTCCAATCCACGTATCTTCCCAGAATCGAATTTTCTGCCCATCAGCCACCTTCCAGAAAGCTTCTTTACCAGCTAGGTCTCTAGCTTCAATGGTATTGTTCCAAAGAAAGGAACCAGAGGGAAGGTTCTGAGAGTTGAGGAAATCTTGAAAGGAATTAACCTCCCTTAAGTATTTGCTATATGCCAAATAGAGTTCCACTCCCGATTGTCTAGAAAAGTTCTCCAAACTTGCTTAGCCAAAAGCGCTTTATTAAATACTTTGATGCTCCTAAGGCCAAGGCCTCCAAGCTTCTTGGGTCTACACACTCTCTCCCAAGCCACCAACAAAATTCTCTTCTTCTCCTCCACCCCTGACCAGAGGAACCGTTTCTGAATCTTTTCAATAATATCAACGAACTTAGCAGGAATCTTGAACAAACTGAGAGCATAAATGGGAAGATTCTGTAGAGAAGCCTTAAGTAACAAAACTTTACCGGCTTGACTCAAAAGGGCGCCTTTCCAACCAACTAACTTCCTGTTTAATCTATCGACTAGAGAAACCCAAAAGGATTCCGAAGGTTTGGACCCTAAAGGAAGGCCCAAATAAGTAGAAGGAAGGGGATGAACACCACAACCAATGATATTAGCAATCTTCCTTTGTCTATGCTCAGGGGTATTAAAAAAATAGAGAGAACTTTTAGTCCCATTGATCTTTTTCCTTGAGCCCTCCTCGTAAAGAACAAGACAACTCTTTAAAGCCTGGGCTTCACCAATAGTAGCACTTCCCATTAGCGTCGTGTCGTCCACAAACTGGTGGTGTGAACAGACCAGATTTTCCGAGGGCGGTTTTAGACCTTTTAGGCTGCCTTCAGTCACTTTTTTATGCATAATCCTCCCAAGGCTTTTAGCCATAAGGGTGAAAAGAATAGGGGAGACGGGATCCCCTGGTCTGACCCCTCTTGACACTTTGAAGAAGTGGGAAGGAGACCCATTTATAATCACCGAGGTGGTTGTGGTAGAGATCAATTCCTCTATCAATTGGAGAAATCTTTCAGAAAACCCAAAAGCTTATAAGACTTTAATCAAGAATTTCCAGTCCACCCTATCATAGGCCTTAGCCATGTCCAGTTTAAGCAAGAATCCTTGGTTTTTCGAAACTTCAAGGGAGTGGATATTCTCATGAACCGTAATTATTGAGTCCAAAATCTGTCTGCCCGAAACAAAACCACTCTGCTGGGGAGAGATCAACAAAGGGAGAACCCCAAGCAACCTAGAAGCGATCACTTTATATAATCTTGTAAAATGAGTTGCATAAGTTAATAGGACAAAAAGAAGCAAAAGAGTTAGCTCCAGGGAATTTAGGCATCAGGACAATGATGGTAGCATTAAGCTCTTTCAACAATTTCCTAGCCCCAAAGAATTCTTTAACAACATTCGTTATATCATCATCAACAATTTTCCAGAAAACTTGGAAGAAGAACATTGGGAAACCATCTAGGCTAGGGGCCTTATTACCTTTGAAAGAGAATACAACCTTCCTAACCTCATCCTTTGAAGGGATAGCCGTCAAGAACTTATTATGCTGATCATCCAAGGCATTAGGAATGGCCTCAATAAGGGTGTTCTGAGCCTCCACATTCAAGTCTTCACTCGTTGAAAGAAGGTCAGCAAAGAACTGAATAGCTTCCTCTCTCTCAATTTTGACCCCATCTTTCATAATATAGGAAATTCGATTAGAAGCCCTATGTTTCATGGTAGTGAAATGAAAAAACCTAGTGTTCTTATCCCCAGCAGCAAGCCAAGCACATCTAGATCTCTGTTTCCAATAATCCTCTTCCTTCGAGATAATATTATGATATTTAGAGAGAATTCCATTTTCCTTCAGGAGGATATCCCCAACATAACCAACTCTCTGGATACAGTTTTGAATATCCCTTAAGTCCTATTGAGTGGCAGCTTTTGACTCAAAAATATCCCCAAAAACCTCCTTGTTCCATGTCCTGATCCTAGATTTGACTTCACCAAGTTTCTTAGCAACTCTAAACATGGCAGTACCACTAACATTTATGTTCCACCACTCATGAATGCAATTAGAAATTTTAGGATGAGATAGCCACATTTTCTCAGATCTGAAAGGAAAATTCGTCTTACCTGAAACAAATTCAGCCATAAAACTTATAGGGAAATGATTTGAGCCAATTCTGGAGAGAGCATTTAACGAACAACAATAGTCCTTCAGCGAATTATCCAAAATTAGAGCTCTGTCAAGCCTAACTTGAATGAGATCATTCCCAGCTCTCCTATTAGACCAGGTGTAGGTGGCCCCTTTGAGGTCCATATCATGCAAGCATTGGGAATTGATAAAGTACATTAAATCCAACTTACTATCCACTTGAATTTGAGATCCACCAAATTTTTCAGATTCCAGCAAGGGTGTGTTAAAATCCCCCATGATGATCCAATTCTCATTCGGAAAGCAGGACCTAAAAAACTCAAGTTTTTTCCAAAAATTCCCTCTAGCAGTTTTATTGTTGGGCGCATAAATATTAGACAAAATCCAACGGAAGCCATCTCTGATATGCCTAAATCGGGTAGCCATATGGTTTGCATCTCCTAGAATAGGAGTACCTTGAATACGGTTCTGATTCCAAAAGGTCACCAAGCCCCCATAGGCACCTTCCGAACTGTAGCCCTGCACACCACCATCCTTAAAAATCTTAATCATCTCCACACGATCTCTGGCCATTTTAGTCTCCTGAATGATGAGAATATCCGACTTATGATCTCTAGCAAAATTGTGCAATATTTCCTGTTTATGGGAACTATTTAGTCCCCGAATGTTCCATGACATAAATTTCATTTTTTAGATGGAGTTGTACATAAATCTAGGATGGTTTTTTGGGTTCCATCCGCAATGTTTTGAATACACTCCTGCTCCCTGTGCCATTTAGTTGATTTTCTACTTGAACCTTTCGGCATTCCCACATCTGCTTTGGCCCTATTTCTTGTAGAAACCCCCACTGTATTAATTCCTTTTTTACTCTTCTTCTTCTCGACTTTAGTGTATAGGTTTTCTTCTTCTAGTTCTAGATCCTTTAAGCCCATAAACTCTTACCCATCCATAAAGACATCTGTTGCAACAACTCTATGTAACAGGGTATTGCTATCTTCATTCCCCCCTTTGGGAGATCCAACAGAATTCCCAAAAGAGGATTTCACTATCTCCGAAGAACTATGTGGCTGCACATGACCTAGAGAGTTAGACTCCCCTGATCTCTCATAGACCTCTGCCCCCCTTTTCAAGCTTTGGGGTGAGCGAGAAGTATCCTTCAGACTATCAGTTATTGAATCTGGGATGACGCTCAGGATCGCATTCTGCTTTTCATCCATCCCTCCTACTATTCTGTCATCCTCCTCCTAAGAAGCCTCAGTTCTCAAAACGACCTCTACTCTTTCAGGACCTTTAATCTCACCTTCAGGATTTAGAAAGCTTTTAGATCCTTTGCAAGAATCCTCAACTTTCCGTTTTTTCTGGGCTGAAGTTACACTCTCCGCTAGCTATTTGTCCTTCCTTAAATAACTCAGCACTTTTCTCCTCCTCCTGAGGCTTCTCCACTAATTTAACCTTCCACATCTTTGCCTCCTTAGGGGCCACCTTTTCATTGAGTTTAAGCTTGTTACTTGGGCATTTCTTCGCCGAGTGCCCAACTTTTTTGCAAGTAAAACACACAAAGGGTAAAGTCTCAAACTCTACATTTTGGGTCCATTTTCCAAGTTTTGAAACTATGTCAATCGATGAAGGGAGATCTGAGGACTGGGTAACCCACACACAAATTCTAGCAAAAACTAGCCTCTTTCTAGATGAGGTTATAGAGTCAATGGATAGAAGTTCCCCAAAGGAGCTAGCAATCCCTCTGAACACATCCTCATTCCAAAACTCCAGTGGTAACCCAGGTAAATGCACCTAGACAAGTACTGCTTCGAAGGCATCATCTGAGAAGTTCATTTTTTGAGACCATTTCCTAATAGCCAGAGAGGACTTGCCAATAACCCAAGGGCCCCCACACAGAACTGCAAGTTCATCTTCTTCACAAGGAAAAGTGAAAGAGAAGAAGCCTTTAGGTAGAGCAACAACCTCTACGTGTCCTTTAACTGTCCATTTCTTCTTCACAAAGTCCCTGACCACATCAATATTTGGTCGTGGACCCATAAATTTACCAACCAGAGACGACTCCATTAGAGATACGTTATGGTCTATTACAAGACCATGAATCAGAATGACAAACTTCCCACTCTCCGGTGAAGAAATATTACTAACTGGGGGAAAAAAGGATTTTCCAACCGGCTTGATTCCAAAAAGTGAAACCCACTTCTTCTTAGGATCCTCCCGTGAATGATCCCTAAGAGTTTTGTCCTTAGCTTGGTTTCCAAGGCATCCGAACCCACAAGCCCCATCCTTTGACAAAGAGTTAGGGGAACACTTACCTTCAGATTCGACTTTTCCACCTGGATCCCCGCCTTTTTTTGGGCCCCAGTCCTCAGACATTGCTCCCTCCTTTTCCTCGTCTGCATTCTCGCCTGCCACATCCCCAAAAAGGTCGTCCCTTGGTCCAGAACCAGAATCTTTCGGAGCATCCTGTCATTGCCGACTAGAAAATTCAAATCCTCTCTCCTGCCCAACACTCATTCCTCTCAAATTAGATACTCTATTTTTGTCAACTATTGTAAAGGATTTTTATTGCTAAATGGCCCTTTGGCATATTGTGTGAACAATTCTAAAGGCAATCACATTTTAATACTCATAGTTGAACTATTTGTGGTTATAGTTTGGGTTTGCATTTGATTGCCTACAACCAATTTCTCATCAATTTTATTCTCCAAATAAAAAACAACATTAATATTGAATATACTGATCTTGACTATGAAAATATGAAAGTGAATGCAATCTAAAATAACAATATATGATATAAAATAAAAATAAATAAAATCAGGCATAAAATCTAGATTCTATATATAAATAATTAATGCGCCTAATTATTGAATTTGAAATTAAACTACATAAATTAAACCCTGGAATATTTCATTTCTTAGAGAATCCATTTTTTTTGGGCATGGAAATAAATATTGATAATGGTCTTTCTTTGCATAATGTGGAAGAAATTAGCCATTATAGGAAACCAATCCATCGTTATTTCACAATTTAGGTGTTGTATTTGGACTGTGTTAGTAGTAAAGATGCAATAGTGTTGGAGTTGATAGTGAACTCGATAACTCCCAAAAATTGTGTGCAACCAAAACACCTATCACACACAAGAGATCAAAGCAATTGATTTGCTATGCAATCAAGAGAAGAGAGTTGATCCACATAAGCATCTGAGATGTCTTTTGTATTGAATAATGAATGTGAATATTTACAAAATATAATAATGAATGCTTATAAAAGCATAAAGAAAACCCTAGATGAGGATTTGATTAGATTGTGACAAGGGTCATAATCTCATGCAATGAGACAACTTGACCTATAAATAGCCCAATCTAATATTAAAAAAACATTCCTAAGTTTAACTTAAGTAATTAAAGTACTAAGGGACTTAATAATAATTATGAAGTGATGTCCTAATTACTCCAAGACCCCCCTGGAGATCAACTTAGGGAGAAGCTAAAAAACCTTGATGAAGAATACAATGATGGATGTGTGGATGGGTCTCAACTACAAGGCTTGATGAGGTACTGATGTACAAACAAATAAATCTCTCATAACTAGAGAAAAAGAGAAAACCAGGTGGGAAAAAAATCCTCTCCAAAAGAGAGAAAGTGAAATAATTACATTAGTGAAAGAAGGATAGGACTCAATGTGACCCCCCAAGGACTACTTCTGTCACACAAATACAATAGATGTACCCCCAATAGGAGAGAGAAAATGAGGATATGAATCCCCCCATAAAGAAAGAGCTCATGTGCCAATGATGAACACTTGGAGATAAAACACGATCCATTGCCTACAAACAACATTTCTCCTCTTAGGAAGAAACAAATCTACTAGTGATTGGAGAAGGCATTCCCAAAAGATTGAAAAATCAGTAATCCAAATCAAATGATGTGTGCCTTTTAAAACTGCTCAAGTGTCCACATGTCAGAAAGAGACATTCTAGGACTAAAAGGGTTTTATTTTTAACTCTTAGTTGTTTTAGACTTGTGTTTCCTATAACATGAGAAAATACTATTTTGTTTGGAGAGATTCTTAAAAGAAATCTCTATTTGAATTACAATTTTCAAAAAAATTAAATTTTTTTGTCTCACCATAACTTAGTACATTCTTGTAAAAAAAATGTTTTCAAGTATTGTAAAATAGATAATTAGTAATTATAGTTGTGTTATCCGTATTTATTTAAAAATTAAAGCTGAATTTTCCTTTTTGTTAAAAGAGTTTCAACTATTTCAACATGTATGAAATTTAAATAAGGTGATTCGATAAGTATCACACATTTATGTTGTTTTCTTCTAAATTGACAAAGAATAAATCAACATTGTTTACATTGTTTCAATTGGTTTGTAGTAGTAAGCTTGTATTTTCATTTCAAAATGCTCATTTCTTATTTGAAAAACATGTATTTGTTGTTTTGTTGAGTGTTGTGTATAAGGGGCCTATCAAATTTTTTCTTTAGAAAGTCAAATCTTTTTCATGTTTGTTAGATTATTGAAAAACCTTGCAAATTGAAAATAAAAACCAAAAACTAAAAGTATGTATATGATTTTTTGTTGCATAATTATAAGTACAATATTTGGCTCTTCCTCTTCTAATGTAGATTGTGTTGACTATGAAGTTGCAATTGATAACCTTGTTGTAGAATCGTAGAGAAATGTTGCTTGTCTTTGAAGTTGAAACTTGAAAGCATGAAATTCAAATGAAATAAAAAAAATGAAAAAGGAACAAACACCTAATATGCTTAGTAGATTTACAGGACCCAAATATTTGTGAGGGTTTTTTTATTTTTAAAAAATGTTAGCATTTTTTTATTATCTTTATTTGGTATTTTTTTGGGGTTGTAGGGCACAATTGGGTGCTCCCTAATAGGGGCCACTCCCCTTGTAGAGGGAACATCCTTGGGACATCTCTATGTAAAAAAACTTGGGCCAATAGAGGAATGTTTTGTCCCCATCCCCATGTCCTTGAGGCTTGTATGTTTTTGAAATAACTAAAAAATAGGGTAGACATATCCTTGGGGTATAATGGGTTTCATGGACCATGGTCACTACATGACACTCATTACCTTGTTACCACACTATTGAAGGCCTTTTAGACATACTCATCTCTCCTTAGCCCAAATTGTGCAACTCCTTCAATAGTTCCAATTGGTAATTGGGTAGAATAAATTTGGATTTTAGATTTTCCATTATTTTGTCCCACCTTGGAATGCTTGGCTTCCTTATCCTATATATTTTCAACTAAAATTCCTTCCATCATGTTGCCGCAAGGCCTTTTAGTTTGGTCTTTGTAATTTTGATAAATTTTACCCAATTTGGGTCCATAATGTCTTCATACTTAAAATGTTCTTTTATATCCACGATCTAATCTATCAATTAGGATCCAAATTCCCAAAGTAGTTTGGTATGTCTGCCCTTTTTCATGTTAGTTATGGAGCTTGATCTCATTGGTTTTGGAGCCCATTTCATCATGGTGAAGGGGGGGTTACAGGGGGTAACCCCTTATGGGGTCTGAGGGGATGACTCCCCAGTGAGGTTTGAGGGGTACACGCCCCAACAAGGGTTCAAGGGTAGCGACATCAAAAGCCACATTATATATATATATTCATTGTAAATCAGGACTGTTGATCATTAGGTCATAAATATGATGGTAGAGGTTATGTTGTCCTTTCTTGCCCTAGAAGGCAATAACTTTTATGAGGGTATTGTATTACAATTAAGTATTGTATTTATTGTATTGTGTGTGGAGACTGTGAGAGAGCAAAGATGAAGTTACAATGGATGTATTGTAGGTTGTATCTCTTCATTTTGTTGGACAAAATGAAGGATTGGTTGTTTTTCCGTGGATGTAGCCCATATTGGGTGAACCATGTATATTTGTATCTTTGTGTAGAGGAGGAAATTTGCTACTCAGTCTTTAGGACAAAGACGAGTCTACAGGGAGCAAATGGTCCTTAATTACCTCAAGGAACGAAGCTCAGGTTACAGGATAAAATGGTGAGATCTAGAATTAGAAAGAGCCGACCACAGAGGTTCTGGATAGACTAACAAGCTCTAGGCCAAAGATGACAACACGAACCAAGGATGATGGTGTGGCGTGCTGGCATCTCAATGACGCGCTCACATCTCGTACAGATCAAAAATCAAGAATGTCACAGAAACCAACAAAGTGACTACTACTACTTTGATTACTAAGAACTCTTGAAATGGAAAATAACAGAGTATGACAGAAGCTAAAGCAATTTAATCTAAATGAAATATAAGTGATAAAACGAGAGGAGAAGGAAATACTCATAAGAAACCGAGAATTGAAGCCTCCAACAAAGAAATATTTCCAACACTTGCACACATAAAACTGAGAGAAAATGTTGGGGTTGTTTAGGGGCTTGCCTCAGTGAAGCTCCCTTTTTGGTGTTTCCAACTCCACAAATAGCTAGATAGACAGTTAGATAGAAAGATAAATAGACAAGATAGTAAAATTCATAGACAAGGGATGTGATAAATCCCAAGATGTTCAAAGACATAAGACAAGTAGATTTACTTGCAAGGCTTATGGAAGGCAAAGAAAGAGAAAGAAAAAGTTGTGAGAGCCAAGAGAGTTATAGAGAATGTTGTGAAAGCTTGAGACCACTATAGCAAGTTGTAGAGAGTTGTGCAAGCTTGAGACAGAGAAAGAGAAGAGAGAATAAGAGAGTGAGAGAGAAAAGACCAAGAGAGAGCAATAGAAGTGAAAAGATAGATTTAAAAGAGAGAAGAGGAGGGAAAGGAATGTTTCTGAGCTGTTACAAATCGTCTTGAGCCATTAAAAACCATACCGAGCTGTTTCCATCGACCAAGGTAGGTGAAAAGTGGCAACATGCTAAAAAATGGTTGTTTGAATGTTGAAATATCGCGGGACTCTAGCTTGGCACGTGAACATTCGTGCAACGCGCTAGTGTCCAGACAAATCACGCTAAAAAATAGTGGGAAAGAGGAAAACACATGGTTTAACGCAAAGATGACATAAGGTGGCTACTGAAAAGGGGTTCTAAGCGTCTTGAGGGGAAATAGGATGATGCAAGGGCTGAAATGAGCCTACACAAATACTAAGGGAGTGGACACCAAAGTGGATATAAAAGTGTAGGTGAAATTTCCATGGGGTGCAATTTTATGACACTACACCATGTTTTATGTTTGTTTATATCTCATTTTTGTATCGATTTTATCATATATTGTTCTGTGATGCTATTCTTAACATTCCTTTTACCAAGAACATTGGTACATAACTTCCCGCTTCTCTCTCCTCTCCTTATGTTTGAATTGTCTATGTGCATGACATACTCTACTTTGGGGGTACCCCACGGTCCCCCCCTTGTCCTCCCATGACTAGATTCTCGCCAAAACACATGTTGTCTTGATATCCTCGGGGGCCACTCCTGGCTTGTCCTTTTTGGTGCACCCGTGATTCTAGGTTTGTCTGGGGCACCTGTGAATCTAGGTTTGTCTAGTGGGACTGTGCCTCTGGTCTTTGTCACCCCAGAGGTTAAAGGGTGGAAAAATGCATTGACCAACACTAGTCTGAGTGCTAAGATTCCCTTTCCTCACCGTGAAGAAGAGATCTCTGCTTCAGGTACTAACTTAGCTATCCCTGAAGCTGTTAGTGACAAGATTGTCTTGTTAATGGAGAATGTTGTGGTGGGTCGATTCCTATCCTCTCGCCCCATGGTGGATATGGTCAGAAGATGGGCTTTTGCTAAATGATGCCACAAAGGAAGCATGGAGGTCTGTGCTATGGCAGGAGGTCTCTTTCTCTTCTTTAGTTCACAACCTTGGAAAACTTGATCTCGATCCTCTCCTCTGGTCTCTAGGTCTATGGAAAGAACATTCTGGCTCTATGCCACTGGAAACCAGGATTTGATCCTGCTGTTGATCTCAACAAGTTGGTGTCGGTGTGGGTCCGTCTGTCGGGTTTTCCCCTAGAATACTAGGATGAATCCATTTTCAAATGTATTGGAGACTCCTTGGGCTAGTTCATCACCTCAAACTCCATTGCCAAGACCAAATGTAGGTTAGTTTTTGCCTGTTTTTATGTCAATATCGACATGCATAAGTCCCTACCTACTTTTGTGAAGCTCTGTTCTAGGTTTGGTTCATGGACACAACAAGTTTGTTATGAGAATATCGTGATCTATTGCCAAAAATGTGCTAAACTTGGTCACCTAATTTTAGATTGTAAATCAACATTGAAACATGTACCCAACCCTAGTGAGTCTGTTGTTGAAGATCACTACCCCTTCGAAAATGACATTCTTAAGATTGTTGACTCCTTGATCAAGTCTGGTTCTCCTAAGATTGTTGACTCCCCGGTCAGTTCTGATACCCTTAAATCTGATGAGGATTTATCCTCTGCTAATTTGGTATTGGTTCCTGTTGGTCCTACTTCGGCCGGTACCATGGAACTACCTGGTGCTGCGGTTCTTGGTGTACCCTTGGCTGGTCTACAAGGTGCTCTTTCCCCTAGCCAAAAGTTGGCTAAAGATGGTGAAGAGGGTGACATCCTAAAGGAAGAATTTTTTAAAGTAACAACTGAGTCAGTAATGATTGATTCTCTAGGTTTGGCGCATGACAAAGCAACTAAGGAGGAGTTTTGGTCAACCCCAAAGAAAAAGGCAAGCAAAGGAAAGCTGATGCGAGTGGTGACTCTAAACTTAGTAGGCCCAACCATCGACAGACTAGGAACAGGGAGACAACAAAAGAGATAGTCATAGGTAAACAGAGGACATTGGAAGTGTCCTCAAAGAAGGGTAAAAAATGAAAGTCTTTCCTTGGAATGTGAGGGGGCTAAATAGCTTTCATAAGCAGCTAGCGCTGAGAAATTATGTGATGGAACATAAGATTGATGTATTACTACTACAAGAAATCAAAATGAAGATCCATATTGTGAACGCCATTCCCAATGCATATCCTTCAATGCGGGTCTTCTTGCGTTGATAAATAGCAAGAAGACCCGTATTGTGAACACCATTCCCAGGTTGTCTTCTACCTTTTTTGTTCATGTGCTCTTGGTGGGTAACGTGTTGGTGTTTGTGATTTGGGAAAAAATTTCTGAACTAAAGGATATGTGTTGGATTTTTATTGGGTTTATGCTATGTTGATATGGATTTGTGTGATTTTTGTGAAAGAAATGTATGGTAGTATGAATCTTTTGTGAAATTTTAGTTTTTTGGAATAAAAGGTTTCAATGGCTACACGTCTATTTCGTTTCTGGGTGGAATAGGTGAATGGCAATGTTTTTTTGGGAAGTGATTAAAACCCTTACCTTGAAGTTATAATGGAATGGATTTTTGGATTGAATAGTTGAAATCTATATTAAACTATGTTATAAATCCTTTAATGGTGAATTGGAAATTTGGGGTTTTTGGTTTTGGGTTATAGAAATGCAAATTTTGGGTTTTCAGTTTTGGGTTTATAAAAATGGAAATTTGGGGTGTTCAGTTTTGGGTTTATTGAAATGGAAATTTGGGGAATATACATATACATACATACATGTTCATGCACATAAAAAAACCCATAATATATACACTTACACACAGATACAAAACTCTAAAACACAACTTCTATACATACACACTTGCACCATGGTGAATACCTAGCTAAGCATCTAGTCAACACACGTGGATGGAGACCATAATCATAGTCATTGCATACCTAACATGTCATGCTTGCAGTCCTAGTACTATGTTAATGAGCATTCCTTACCACGATTCTATTTGTTTTGGAAAACTATTGTCGACACCATCCCCCACCTTCACATGACCTGTGCAAGTTGTAAGTGTCTTGATGTAGCTATCAATAATCTCAAATCTAGTGGCATTTCCCTCAAGGGACTCCACGGAAATGAACTAGTGCTCGTTATCACAACCATCAAATAGAATGGTCTCATTCAGAGGATGATTGGTCCAGTTGAGCAATGGATCATTCACAAATCACAACCATCAAATAGAATGGTCTCCTTGAGAGGATGACTGCTCCAGTTGGGCAATGGATCATTGACAAACAACGTAGTAATGACAAAAATCTAAAACTTATGGCAACATGGTGAAAATCTACATTGCAACTCATTGTTTTATTCATAAGTTGAAAATCTGAGCTTTTCATAATGAAATTTTTTTCATGGAGACTCTAAAACTTATGGCAGCATGGTGAAACCATTAAGCCTATAAGACTTGCACCTCTGTTTGTTAGAAGAATAGAGTTTGAGACTTGCTCTTAATGACAAGGCTACTTGCACCAGTATAACCATTTTTTCTAGGAATAAAACAATGAGTTTGCAATGTAGCTATGCCAATTTAAAATCTTACATAGCAATTCATGTAGCATAACAATATTTATGGCTTTTCCTTACATATATCTCCATCATGTAAATGATGGGAAAGTTTCTAGCATCTAAATATCACTCATAGCAATATTTATGGCTTTCTTCTTACATATACCTCCATCATGTAAATGATGGGCAAGCTTCTCACATGCAAATCACTCATGAAATGAATCTAAAATGGATGATTTTTCCCTACTTTCAAAACATGTCTGGATATGATGAGGATGGTATAGAATTTAGTAGTAAGAGAAAAGCAACATATAGCCAAGAATTGATATTTTTCAACTGAATGTACCATTATAAATGTTGCAAGTAATTGATTAAAGGATAGTGGCATTGCTTATTGAAGACAAAGAACATTAGTGGAATTGATAAAAGAATCTACAAATAGGCTAATGAACATTATCAACAACAAGCTTAAGAGGAAAAAAAATATCTTAAACAACTCATCTTAAACTCCGACCTAAAAGAAATTCTCAATATTAACTGTAGCAAATATTAGCAACATAAGTTGAAAATCTAAGCTTTTCATAATGAAAAAATTTCATGGAGACTAAAACTTTTGGCAGCATTGGTAAATTCCAGTTTGACCAAGAAGTGTCCTTACCATTCCATCCACCAGGTCCTACATAATCAGCCTAGTTGTGCATCAACAAGACCACAAAATCCTTTTGAACCTCAAAATACATGTATGATAATTATAAACTTGCTTAAGCATGATTAATGTTTGAGCCATACTCAAAACAAATGGGGCAACTTTATATCCTTTTGATCATTATATGAAGATGTGCACCCAATCATATTAATAATGTCATTCTTAACCCTATGATTTAATTTACCTTATAGTGCAATCTAATATTCTTATATTAGTCTACCTTATTGACTATGTAATATTCACTTAGTACTTATAATTGATTATGATCTTCATAGTCAACAATAAGATATCAAGAGATGCCATACTATATGATTGTAAATTTGATTTGTCTCTTAACTTAGTCTCAACAACACTATCGAATTAAATGATAGTTTCCTTGTATTTAATCATGCAACAATATGGTACAAGTCCCTTAGTTCACTTGATAGTTCCAATATTGGGGTTCAAGTATACCTAAGAGGTCTATAGAAATCATGTAGTCATATTATAAAGCCTATACCACAAAATTCAAAGCAAATTACCTAAAGGTATCAACTTGCAACATCAAAATATCTATATAATATAGTCTTATTTCCAATAATGAATTCAATATCACCTACATTCTTAAGTAACCATAAGCCACAACTTATATTAAGCATATATATTTTATTCTTTCATATTATATAAGAACTATCAAGTACTATTAGAGATATAACCTAGATTTCTTTGCCACCTTGTTTCACTTAAAGTCTCAACATAGAGATGTAATATGAGCTCAAGGCAAGATCCTATTTTATCTTCCACATTTGTCTACTTGATATTCCAAGCACTCAAGGATATTCTAATAATTAACCCTTGATTATAGTAAATTATTAGTTTACGAATTTCTCACAATTCCAACTTTTACAAACCAAATATTCTAATGTTCAAGTTCTTGAGCACCTTACTAGATATTAGTTACCTCTAGATTTTGATTTCTAAATACTTATAAAGCATAGTTTTGAACATCCATGTAGAAATCATAATTGTTGAGAGGGGAATGTTATTCCCCATAATGGCATTGTTGTACCCCTTCCCAATGTCGTACCTTGAATTCATCAGATTCTTCCTAGGCAACAATGGACACCATACCTTTTTCAATGGAATTGAAAGTTTTTTCTCCTCTCTCCCAACACATGCTTTCCTTTTTTATCATGCCCATGCTTTTGTAATTAATTTTGTGTCCTTACCTTTTAACCAATTTTTTTGTTGTCTTAAAAGGGCCACTGTTGTTTCAATATAAGTTGGCATTTTTTGTTTTATATCTGCTCCAGAAAACTCATCTTTAGTCATAAATTTTTTTAGATTAGTTATTACAAATTAGATTTCTAGATTAATATCATCTGCTAAAACTCATCTTTAGTCATTACAATTTTTTCTAGATTAGTTATTACAAATTCTTCTAGATTAACATCATCCGCTAAGGTCATCTTTAGTCATTACAAATTGTTCTAGATTAACATCATCTACTAAACCCTAAAATCTACCCCTTGTCCCATTCATCTAACCCTATTTTAATTTTAACCTTAACCCTAAAATTAACTCTTAACCTTTTTTCAATCTTACTCAACCTTGATTGATCTTTAACCATTGTTGAACCAAGCAATTAAATGCTAATTAAATTGTAACCTTTACCTAACCTAGTTCTCCAAATAAATAAGGTCCTAATTTTAATCTTACGCGTGTACATACATGTACATGTATACATACATATGTACAAGTGTATACATGTATGTGTACATTTATGTAAATGCATGTGTACATGTATGTATACATATGTGTATGTACATGTATGTACATGCATACATTTTGCCTAAATTTAGATTTTTGTAAACCCAAAATTGAAAACCCCAAATTTCCAGTTCACCATGTGTATATGTATGTATACATATGTGTATGTACATGTGTGTATATATATGTGTATGTGTGTACATGTGTGTATGTATGTATGTATATGTATACATGTACAAGTATGTATGTATATGTACACACACACACACATATATATACATAAACATATACATATATATGCATATATACATATGTCATGTACATGTGTACATGTATGTATATATACATACATACATATGTTTGTATACATACATACACACATACACATATATCAAGTCTCTTTGGAGTTGTCAAATTTATTATGTTATCTAAGTTGTAGAATGTGAACTATTGAACATAGAGATAGATATAACTTGAACTATCTCATTAGATATAAAGTTAAAAATGTTTTAGTTTTGAAACTTGAAAATTTTGTAATATATATATATATGTTTTAGTTTTGAAATTTGATAAATTTGTTTAATATCATGTATATTTTGTTTTAATGATATGTAAATCTTTAGATTGACATACACACACACATATATCATGGCTAATGAGGGATCTCACCATTCCCCTCCTTCTGAGCAAGATGCTCAAGCTAGAGCAAATTTATATCAGGAGAATATTGCTAGATTAGAAAATGCTCTAAGATGTTTAGAGCAAACAATTCACAACTCCCCAAATTTGGCTAATCAAGATAGATTAGTCGCAATTAGAGACAAGATTTATCGAATGATCGAGACAATTCGGTCATTCAATCCTTATGATGATATCAACATTGAGCAATTTTATTTGTCTCTTGCTAGGAGTGTTACTGGCACAATGAAATGGAGAGATGTTAGAAAATTGTTTTCACAAGAAAATGTGTTTACCATGTTCCCTCATTATAGAGGAAAAAATAGAATTAGAGGATATGTGGTTATGAGGCGTGTAGATCCTCTTGTTGCGCCATTCATATACCCTAGATGGTTGGCAGCGTATCATAGATGGCCTCACAATGATGAGCTGCCACTATATTTTGTCAAACAACTGTATGCAAAATTTCATTTATAGATAGATGTGGACTACACATGTTATCCTGAGCATTATGGCTAAGGTAAAGGTTGTTTTTTTGACAAACAACAGTTTAGACGTCCAGATTTGCCTTCGCTTGTGAACAAGAGGGCATTAGTTGGCCCAAACCTTTGGTTTTACCAAAATGTTTGGAATTGACAGCAGTAGGGGAGTCAGTAGCATGCTCCACTTGATCCTGAATTTTTGATAGCATTGCCTCTATTATGACATATCGATTATATGTCATCTGATCAAGTTGGTAGATACTTATTACCCCCACAAATCAACCTTCCTCCCATTGAGGGTACATCTGCATCTTATGATCCATTTATTCGTGCCGATCTACCTACTCCTTCAGATGTCGATCATATGACCGACACGACTCTGCGTAATATGTGTGGAGTCTCAGTTTTGGATTTACTAGCAGCAAATCAAGTCATCAGTGAGGACCATGGGATCCCTCTTGACCATGTACATGGATTTATTAGATGATGATATCTTGGTACACATACGAGCCACAGGGTGGAAACTTCAGAGGATATTCCACAACAACCTATAGGATCCCATGCACATCATGTTTCTATCGATCCTTTAGCTTGTCTAGGTCGTTAGGATGTTACAAATCACATTGAGGTTACTGCGACACCTGATCTTGTCCATGTCACATATAGTTAGCTTCTTTTTGGAACTGATACTATACATGCTACAAATCACCCTGCAGTGTCTTTGCATTCTCATTATCTTAGTGACATTGGTAGAGCCATCGATCGGGCACAACAGGTACTTGAATAATTTATATATATAATTGTATTCTAAAAAATTACGTATGTATACATGTAATGTATTTTAAAGTCTAGTTGTTTAACTCCTTATTGAAATTGTGTACTTGAAATTTTTTAGTAGTATGGTGATTTGTCAGAGTTTGGAAATTTGGAGCATGATGGCGATCCCGTGCATTATACAATTGAGGTACATTTAAATAATAAAAAAATAAATTACTTGATGTAAGTTTGAACACATTGAACTTGTACATTGTAAGTTTTAAATAATTTTACATATATGTACACACATATATACATGTATTAAAAATTAAATTTAAACATGTGTGCACTTGAACTTGTGTAGGGCTTGGGACAAGGCTTAGGACATAGATTAGGAGAGCTGGGATCAGGACATGGATCCACACATCTTGGATCAGGAGATGGATCGTGACATGGATTGAGGGAGAGATCAGGCCATGGATCAAGGGAGAGATCGAGGGAGAGATCGGGCTAGAGATCTGATGATTCTATTCATACTAGATATCTCTCTCTTTGAGATGTTTTACAATATTATGGTTTGAGATCAGATTATTATGTTGGATACACTTTTTATGATTTACATCACATTACATACATTTATGTTTTATGGTATACACTTGTTATGATTTACATCGCATTCATACATTTATGTTTTATGGTTTGAATAGGTTTATTATACACATTATTATGGTTTGAACACTTATTAGATCTGTTTGCATCGTCCATTATTATGGTTTTATTTATTTAGCAAGTTTGTACCTTTATTTAAATTTATTATGGTTTGTTCACACTTGTACATCTATTTACATCGTGAAATCAAAATGTTGGACTATCTAATGGTTGCTATTTGTAAATTTAAAAAGATGGATGTACAATTAATTTTAAATAGAAATGAATTTGTCTAAATAAATAGGTCAAGAAGTAGAAAATTTGAATGCAAATATGTAAGTTCTAGGTCAATTGGACTAAGAGATTCAATGCTATATTTAAGTGGAGCATAAAAAATGCAATTGGAAATAGATGATAACCTGAATTCTTAGCTATAAATGTTCATTTTTAAAGTCACTCTAGGTTAAATGTAAATTGTGCATATATCATACTATATGATCTTAAGAATTCCATATAAGCTAATACACATGAATTTGAATGTGCATGCAAATAATTCAAACTAGATGATGAGCTATACTTTTGTCCAGTTGAATGTAAATGAAATCAACTATATTCAAGTGAACTTAAGAATTCCATATAATCTAATACACATGAATTTGATTGTGCATGCAAAGTGATCTAGATGATGAGCTAAAAGTGGAGTTGAATGTAAATGAAATCAAATCTATTCAAGTGAACTTAAGAATTCCATGGAACATTTATGCAATTGGAAATTGAAAAAATCTCACTATGCACATAATATAAGTATCTAGATCTTCCCATGGCAACTATATATTAAAAAGTGATCAATTCATGTATAATTACCAAAGATCCCATTACATGTGGTCTCAATGTATACATGGTAAATGACTATTGATGCCAAAATATAGCTAATCTCAAGCACCCTAAACACCATCACTATGATTCGCTACAATGAATATTCCAATGCACCAAGGTGAACAAGAAAGACCAATCCAAAAGAACCCATACAATCTAGCATTCACAAAATGATACATGTAAGTTACATACCAAAGGTTATAGAAAATCATGGTTGCTACTCTAAATGTGTTGGGTGAAAATTATGTAACCCCTTTAGTAGATTACAAAACTTGATTTCAACCACAGTTGTGTGCGATACAATCTCTCCTCTTAGAAATGGGAGGCGCCCTTCTTACTGCTTATTGAAACTAACTAAAACTAATTAAGTATTCACAATGATGTACACTACGATTAAGAGATGGGGGTGTGTCATTCATAATTCTCTCTTTTTTTAGAGTATTTTATATAATGCATCACGGTTTTTGAGTTCTTGATTCAATACAACTTCAAACTAAAACAAAGTAGTAATTCCAATATTCTTATCTTGTCAAAGCAAAGACTAAGAATACCAACATGATAACGATAAATGATAAAACAAGAAAAATTACGAAGGAACAAAGTTGTTTCGTAGCTTTCACCAATGAATCCTTTGAGATATGCAACTAGTGTTGTATTAGAAGCACAATGTCTTCTAGATACTCCACGATAGATCCAAGAACAACATGAATAAATACAAGCACAAAGTCTTGTAGAGAATTCACCAACAGTATTCAATCAATATCATAAATTCAAATAAAAGAGTGTAACTCAAAGTTTACATGGATTTACTCAAAGCCCTTTAGATCTCAATCACTAATCACTGCCAATTCCAATCAAATCCAAAAGATAATCGATTCCAACACAAAGTTTGGTATGCAACTTCACTTCTTTATTGATCAAAATAGATTCACAAAGATGAACACAAAATTTCATGTATTTGCTTCTCAAATGGGCAACACTTCGTTGCAAAAGATAAAAGATAAAGATTACAAAAGAATCCTCATATTTATAAAAGAGAGGGAAGAGCAAATTTGGGAAAAATGGATGAGCGAATCTAGGAAAGTTAGGTGAGCAAATTTAGGAAAATCTCACCTCACAAGTCGACTTATTCAAAAATGTTGTCCATCTTTTTAGAAAAACATCTCTATTTTTACATGTAATTACATCTTGGAAAAAGACATGTAAGATGTTGAGAACTATTTACGAAATGTTTAAAAAATGCTAAAACTGAGAAATCTAATCTAAGGAAAAATTTGGCCTTCTTCAACATCTTTCTCCATGAAAACTTCATGATGGCGTGCACTTCATCACTGTTTAGCATTGGAGTGTAGTTTGGAGATGACGAGGATTCTTGAGATTAACTCCTCCGATAAGATTGAAGACTTTTCAATCCTTTCAAATCTAAAATAAGCTAGAAATCCATCATTTTGTTGATTGAAGCTATTGAGAAAGCTTCGTCTTCAAATTCTTCATGGCACTAAAAATCAACGTTTCAGCATATTAAAGGACTTGGGTAGTTTCATGTAAAAAGTGGTGAAAAATGGAGCTTCTGCATGAAATATGTAAGAGGGGTGAAAAACAGAGCATTTACATGTCATGTAAAAGCGGTGAAAAATGGAGCTTTTGCATGAAATATGTAAGAGCGGTGAAAAATAGAGCTTATGATGTGACATGTAAGAGCGGTGAAAAATAGAGCTTATGAATGTGACATATGTAAGAGCGGTGAAAAACAGAGTTCCTACATGTGACTTGTGGTTTGAGATGTAGAAGCACTAAAAAACCCCGCTCCCACATGTGCCGAAAAATGACTAAGGCATGAAATATGTAAGATCGGTGAAAAACAAAGCTCCTACATGTGACTTGTGGTTTGAGATGTAGAAGTGCTTAAAAACCTCGCTCCTACATGTGCCAGAAAATGACTAAGGCATGAAATATGTAAAAGTGGTGAAAAACAAAGTTCTTACATGTGACTTCTGGTTTGAGATGTAGAAGTGCTAAAAAACCTCGCTCCTACATGTGCCAGAAAAAGGACTAAGGCATGAAATATGTAAGAGCAGTGAAAAACAAAGCTTCTACATGTGACTTGTTTGAGATGTAGAAGTGCTAAAAAACTCCGCTCCATGTGCCGGAAAATGACTAAGGCATGAAATATGTAAGTGCGGTGAAAAACAAAGCTCCTACATGTGACTTGTGGTTTGAGAGGTAGCAGCGCTAAAAAAACCCTGCTCCTACATGTGTTAGAAAATGACTAAGGCATGAAATATGTAAGAGTGGTGAAAAACAAAGCTCCTACATGTAATATGTAAAAGTGCTAAAAATCAACGTTGGGTGATCCCACAATACTAGTTTACAATTTTTGGCCAAACTTTCGGGCACCTATAGCGGCTAAACCGTGAGGAATTTGAAGATGATGCAAACTAGTGATTTGTGGCATTTTGTCTATAGATTCTAAATATATTTTTTTCAAATTTTTTGGAATCAGATTGCACTTCTTTTTCCATCTCCTTCGAAAACTAGGTTTTTTCAGTAAACACCATTTTTAAGAAGTGATGCTCATTGTATAACACAACTTTTTTTCCATGAAGGATAATTTTTTTTTTTTTTGAATTTATATTTGTAACTATGATATCTAGTACTTCCAATTGGTTTCATAGTGTTTTATTGAATATTTTTTCCTTAATCAAGTTTCGAAGTCAAACCAATTACAATTCAGACATAGGTGGACTTGTATAACAATTTTTTTTGTATGTACCAAAATTCATTTTTTTGTTGGATCAAGGACTTAAATATCTGGTGTACTCATATTTTTGAATTTTTTTTTGATAATCTTCTATTTTTCCACGTGCAGAATAGAGAGCTTGATTTTCGGTGAAAAACATACATTCACAAGAAATAAAAAATAAATATAATCATAAAATTAAATTTATTTAAAATTATACTTTTTGTGAAGATTATAATAAGGACTACATAATTACAAAAAATAAAATTTAAGTGAATTCATTTGATCCCCCAAAAGGTAAATCAAAAGTGTTTTTTATCAGCATTTTGATAGGTGTAAAGGAGACTTCGTTATAGGTATGGTTTAAAACTGGCGGGGTTCTATCAGAGATGGTTTTGTCTAAGGTAGTTTGATCAAACCTTATTCAATTGGAATGCTTTAAATGGAACCTTTTAAGGCTTAAATCATTATATTTTCTAAAAATATATGATTTTAGCAAAAATTAGAATCTCCCAAAAATTGTAAACCAGCTTTGTGATATCACCCCATTCCTACATGTGCAGAAAATTTTCTAACTCCTAAAATTGAATTTTCACAACTTGGTTTAAAATGCGAATTTCAGCAAAATAACAAAATTTAATGCTTAGAATGACTTTCTGAAGATGGGTGACCACGCATGAGGACCAATGCAATTTTCCTCGTTTTACGTGCTTAGAGTACGTGGGCTACAAAACAGACAAGTTTTGTACGAGTTATCTCTTCAATTGAGCGTGTTGAATTCGAGGATAACAAAATGAAAGAAAATAAATTTTACAATGCCTATAGATCTTGGATGATATAATAAAAATATTGAATGTCCCATTAGTAACATAAAAAATAAAGAAAACTATCACCACTCAAACACCAAATGAACTAGATCCTTGATTTGTCACACAATTACAATAAAGTATGATAGTTTAGGAACCCAATAAGAAAAACTATAAAAAATTTACACTAATAAAGAGCATATACCAACACTTTCACATTTAAGAATCTGTTGGAAAAAACCTTCTAAAACCTTCTAATACCACATGATCCCAACAAAACATCTAACTTGCAACTTTAAAAATTCATTTTGCCTAGAAATTTCTTAAATCATCCTTGTGACCCTAGGCAAAATGCATTTTTAAAGTTGTACTAGAGATGTTTTTTAAATTGCAAATGATGCACTATATACTTGTGGAGTTGAACAAATGAAATGAAAGATTCTTGGACTTTAGAATTCCATGAAACATAAATTTAAATACAAAATTGGAACAAATGATGCACTGTATACTTGTGGAGTTGAACAAATGAAATGAAAGATTGTAATACCCCTCATACTATTTAGACTTATTATTTTATGTGCTTTGCGTGGATACTGTTATTGTTTGATTTGGTTGGTTAGACGTTAGATGATGCTGTTATTTCATTATGGACATGTTTATTTCATATGACATTATGGTTGATTATATTAGTTGATGTTCAGAATTATGATATGATGTAGTGATTTAATTAGATATGTTATGAGATGATTGTTAGTTAGAAATGTTAATTTATTGGTTATATTATAATTGTTAGAATAGGTGTGATGAAGGACAATATAGCATCACTCGTTCGCGAGTGCCCTGTTATGTTTTTTTTTTTTTTTGATTTTATATATATATATATGTATGCACATGTGCACAACTTCGTTTGTATGCAGGATTTGCAAGTACAAGTCTCGATTCCACCTACTTCGGCAAGACAGGGCGAGCACCAATAGCCCAACGGATAAATGTTGAAACAGAGGTGACGATGAAGTCCTCCCGTTCCATGATGTCAGACCGCCTCATTTGTTTGGTATTGTTCATTTTTGTGTAATTGTCGTCATTTGTGGTTTGTGTTATGTGTTTTGTCATATTTTATTTAAGATGGCATTTATAGTTATGATTTATTTTAATGATTGAAATAATTATTTATTTTAATATTGGATTAAATGGTATTTAAATATTTGAATGATTTAATTATTTTTGAAAGTCATCTAATTCAATTAATTGACAATTAAATATTAGATGTGTCTTAATTATTTTAATCAATTATTTGGTGGAGGATAATTATTAGAATAATTTATTTAAATTAAATAAGTAATGTGATGTGCAAGTAAAGTTGCAAAAATAGAAATTAAAACAAAAAAACAAATAAAAGAATGAAAAGTTGTGCAAAACAAATAGGAATACAGATCTAATTAAAAAGCTTGCTTTTAAAGAATGATTTTCTTTTAATTTTGATTTTTAGAGTTTTGTGAGAAATGGACAATATATTTTTATTTAATTAAGAATTTTGGGGTTCTTACACACACACAGAGGATATTAGTTATAGAAGTTTCAGAAGATATTGGTGGGTATTCTGAAATTTTAGAGAGGATATTGGATTCTTTTATTTTATTTTGAGGGGAGTTCTTGAAAGGGATTGGAAATCGATTACTGGGTTGCGTTGGAGAGTTTTTCTGAATAAAGGATTGGATTCGAGTTCGAGGGCAAAATTCTGAAGAAGATTTGGAAGCACGAACAAGGAGCTCTTCGAAGTCATCGGAATCAAATGGGCTTCAGCAGATTCTCACAAAAAACGTAGGACTCCAGGTTCCCGTCTCTATCTTTGATTCTCTGAATCTGTAAAATAAACAAAAATTATGGTTGAATGAATTTGTGTTGCAAATAAATAAAAGAGAATCTGTCTACGATTTAGATTTTAATGATTTTGTTGAGATTAGATATCGAATAAACAAATAGGTTTTCCTTTGAAAAGAAAATCCATGTTGAAATTGGAAACAATACCTGGCAAACAAACTGAAATGAAACTCTGTCGAATTCCATATGAATACACTCAACTGCTCACTCTTATGTTTACTAAGGAAAAGATCAATCTTTGTGTGTTATTAAATTTGAAATTTTGTTTTTGTGATTATCTTTATTATGTATTTAAATTTGTGATGATTCTGTATTTTATACAGAAAATTAATTGTCTGTGTTTATGTAATTTTATGTATATATATATATAATTTTATATATATTCATTGAAATATTCATATATAAATATATATATATATATATATATATATATATATATACATGTTTATCCTGGTATTCCTGGTTATTGGAATGTTGAAGTATTTATTTATTATTTATTTTTAATGAAAAGGAAATTTGAAATTTTTGAAATCTGTGGTTACTGTGCCGTCGAATTCCGTGCCTGTATCGGACGGATTGGGATGTTTAATTAAAAAAAATAAAAATAAAATGAAAAATAAAAAATATATATATATAAATAAAATAAAATTTGTTTTTGGGCCGGTGGAAGGACGGCCGAAGCCGTACCTTCCCCGTCCCCTCACTGCCGTGGCAGTACTGCCGTAGCAGTCTCAATGACTGCTACGCATCAGTCATTAAGACTGCTGCGGGCAGTACTAGCCATCGGCCAGTACTGGTTCGGCAGGGTGTAAATTTAAATTTTGTTTTTTTTTAATATATAAATATATATATATATATGTATATGTATTTATTTATTATTATATAGTGAATATTTAATTTGTCAAATATAATAATTATAATTATTTTATTTAATTTATTAAATATAATAATTATAATTTAGTTTATTAAAAAATATATATAATTATAATTATTTTATTTAATATTATTTTATTAGGTTTAAAAAAATATATATATATACATATAATTTTTGTATATATTGGAAATGTTAAATAATGTTTTATATGGGCATTTGTATATTTAAATAGGGCATTATTTTATTAATCATTTTGGTTGAACAAATATTTTTAACAAGAATTAGCCTATAGTTGTGATTGTGAATTCTTTTGAGACAATCTTATTTAGTTATTTAATTGGGATTGGAATCAAACTTAATGGTGCAACCTTGCAAAATATATGTGAGTTTTACTTTTATGTTATGTTTTCTTGTCACTTAGTGATGTCTATGTGGGAACCCGTTGTTGATTTTGTAACCTGTTTCCAGAGGGTTGCTAAATTGTAATGTTCTCCTCTTGGTTATACTTTTTGAAGTTGATACTTAATGGTTTACGTTAGGAAGGGTTGAACGGTTGTTAAGACTTTTGGTTATGAGTTATCGCGAGAGGGTTAATGCCTCGCATGAGTTTGTTTGAGTATTATGCTTTATGTTATAGTTCAACCCTTGCCTAGTTTTGAGTTATGTTAGGGGTCATAGGGAGAGTGGCTCTTCGTGGGCGCCGGCGCCTCGGGTAAGAGGAAGTGCTCAGGGGAACCCACGTAAGAGTAGTTAAACAAGTGATAACCTAAAAATAGAATTTAGGGGGGATGGGTAGTAATACATGCAAGATAATTAAAACTGGATTCCTCGTCTATGCATTAGGGCTACCGTAGACTAGTGATAGAATGAGAAGGCCGTGGTCGGCAAAGTCATAGTCTCGTCTTCATGAGAGATTATTGGCTCCGCATTAGCTACCCTATGGTGCCGGCGCCTCAGTTAGGAGGAACGGCCAGGAGGTCCATAGATGGGTGTCGGCGCCTCAGTTGGAGGAAGTGCCAGGGGATCCCATGAGAGCTATGCGATGACACTCTCCACTAGACATCCTTGTCCTTGTTTCTTGTCGCCTCTGGATATTGTTATATTTATGTTGTTTTTGAGGGCTAGGGAATCCATAGATGGGTGTCGGCGCCTCAATTGGAGGAAGTGCCAAGGGATCCCATGAGAGTTATGTGATGACCCTCTTCACTTGACACCCTTGTGCTTTGTTAGTAGTTGCCTCTAGATATTGTATCTTTATGATGCTTTTGATTCTTGTGAATTTGTTTCATGATTGTTAATTGGTGGTACTTCATGTTATTGTAATGAGGTTCTTAGTTTTAACTTGTTATGTGATTTGTGAACGTTATTGGTTGTTCATCATATGCTTTGAGTTGTACTTGTTTTGTATCATGTTGTTGTTGAGTCAGTTTGACATTCATGGTCGGGTTCACTTCCTCGTCACCTCTGAGCACGGGGGGTGAGTTACTTGTAATTCACATGGTTGGGTGGAACGTGCTCCGCACCCGTTGGGTTCCCCATCAGTGTCCTGTCTTCTCAGCATTTCCAATTGGAGTTGTACAAGCATTCACCTTGTATTTCATATTTCATTATTCTTGTATCAGTCCCCATGTTGGGAAATTCAATGTAATTCAATTATCAGAGATTGTAATGTAACATTAAAACAATGATGTAATAGTTAGGCTCATTTGTATCTTTGTTAAAAGATTTATCATGGATGTAATTATGCGATGTTTGTTATGCTCGCATCATGGTTACGGGATGTATCATTGTTTATGGTTATTATAAAGTAAATGGTTATGTTGTAATTGTTATCTTTATTTCCGTTTAGTTGTTGCGATGTAACCTCGCGTGCCCCAAAGAACCAAGTGTGTTAATGCTATGTAATATGTTATGTGGTTATGGTTTAATGTTATTGCATGTTTACTTTTATTATTTAAAAAAATAAAATTCATTGCATTGTGTGTGTTCTCTGGGGTTTGCACGACGGGCGTTACAAAGATTCTTGAACTTAAGAATTCCATGGAACATAAATTTAAATGCAAAATTGTGCATATATATGATCTAGCTCATATACTTGTGGAGTTGAACAAATGAAATTGAAGATTTGAAAGTGAACTTAACAATTCCATGTGAAACATAAAAATACAATTGGAATAGATGATTAAAGGAATTTAGGCAAAATGTGAACTTTTTAATTTAGTCACTAGGTTTTGTAAATTGCATACATATATACATGATCTAAGATTCAACAAATGAAATCGAAGATTCAAGTGAACTTAAAATAATTCCATGTCCAACATAAAAATGCAATTGGAAATAGATGATTTAAAGGAATTTAGGAAAAATGTTTGAAAACAGTTTTAAAGTCACTAGGTTTTGTATCAAGCACATATGATCTAACATACATATTTAAGTGGAGTTTCAAATGTAATCATGAAATCAAAGATTCTTGAACTAAATTAGGAATTCCACATGGAACAAATTTATTCATACAATTCCAAAAATAAATGACCAAGCCTTTGAAAAAAACCCATTCTAAATCATGTCACATGTCCAGTCAATATAAATATATAGATCTAGATCTATAAAAAAGTTTGAGTACATGTACATATATCCAAAAATTAACTTAAAGATCTTGGTACATAAAATCTAGATCCTTTCTATCTTTAATTATTTGTAAAATCTTTTCATGATCTTCAATAGGAAACCTCCACTTTTGTTTGGCACGTCCTCTTTTAGGTAAAGTTTCTAATTTTTTTTTTTTGCTATAACTAAGTGACTGTAATGTCGAACCTTTTGTCCTGGCATATAATCAACAAATATAATACCATTTTTATCTATCTTTATTTGTTGATAATATGTGCCTTCAGTAATGACTGATCCAATGGGATGCTCTTGTCCATCACCATCTATCATTGATTCCACCAATTTTCTTTTTGGTTACATACATCTTAATAGATAGTAATCTACACCTTCCACATTGTCAGGATCTACAACAACAATGAAAATATCTCCTATACATACACCATGTAAAGTTTACAAAAGTTGTAAATATATTTTTAATATATATAAATTTATATATAAACATGCTTGAAACTTAAACATAGAATATATTTAAATCAATTTTAACTTTTAGTCAATTTGCATACTTGTAACAACTAAATCAGATACACATTCGTAATCAACTGAATATAGAGGATCGTAGACATTGACATTGTCATCTTTAGCAAAAGGAGGCATTGATATTAATTGTTTCATTTCCCATCGTGAAACATACCCATCTCTAATATTCTCACATTGAACAATATTTGCATTGTCCTCAATGCATTCAACACAAAAACATGATTTTTCTCTCACATTAATTGCATAAGGCCTTCTACTTCCCGTTATGATTTGATGCAAACTTCTAATACCATGAATTGCTTGAAAATTATAAGTATTTGATCGATCAATATCTGTAAATTCAAATTTGAAAATTCAATTAAATCATGTACACAAACTTTGAAATTCAATTTTTTAACAAAATTTGACTAGATGTACTTGTAACTTCCCAAAAATACCCTGTGTTGTATGTTGAGTCACAAGCGAATAAATGACTTTTGCACCATTCAACAATTTTATTTACATTCTGTATGGCATTACCTACAAGTACACATGTTGGAAAAATTTGTCACATGTTACTTTTAGGGAACCTAAAAGAATTTAATTTAGTTAAATAATATATATCTAATTTTAAAAAAAATATCTCTAGATTCCATATACATATATGGTGAACTACCAGTAAGTTCATGTTGATCAATTGCATGCTTCACACATGCTCTTGCTCTATTGTGCTCTACTTTTCCATGTCCACTTTCATAAAAATTCCACAAAAATTTGGTGTTGTGTCTAGCATGTTGATGGCTTAACCAAACAAAAGCTTTTGAAGACTTAAAATTGTCCCGTGACGTTACAGATAATTACACTCAAACGAAATTAGCTTCAAAATTGTAATTGTATATAAGCAATTAAAAAATTTAAGTCTCAAAGTCAAAAGTAAATAAATAAATAATTTTTTTTAAAAACAATGTACTTACCAACACATCCATCAGACCATATCCAGTGTTGTTCTTGATTTATGCCACGTCGTCTTAGGTCTTCAAAAAACATTTTGAAACAATGAGCTACATAGCTTCTATCATGATTCGTATAATCACTAATATAAAAGTGAACCTCTTTGATGATAATTTGATCATCTTTGCTACTTTGTATTCCATCAACCTCTAACTCGACATGCCTATGGAAAAATTGCACAAAGATTGCAACTTGCTCTGAATGATAATATTGACTTTGAATCTCAGTTTGAGAACTAAATGTATAGTTCTCAGAGAAATCTACAATAGAGAGAATACGACCTGGTGGAAAACAATTCTTTGAATCACAAAATTGTTTAGCTTGCCATCTTACACCATGACAATGTTGGATATGTGGATATATGATATTGCAAAATTTATTCATGAATTCATTGTAAGGCAATCCACTCTCTTTGAGAACAATTTTTTTGGCCTCAACTCCTAACTTCATTAAGTATGTCTCATATTCAAATCTCTTCCAAATAACTTGCATTTCAATATTGTGAACATGTAAAAAATTCTCCAAATTTCCACAATCATTATATACATTTTTTATACACTAAACATTGAATTCATTTGAATCTTCTAATTTTTTGCATACAAGAGACTTCACAAATTGTGTTGTGCTTCTAGGGATGGCTAAATTTTGATCAATTGCTACCATAGATTTTTTTATATGATTGTAGGTGTAGATCACATTCAACATGATTTCAACAAGAAGAAGTTTCACGTACTTTATTTATACGTACAAATGATGGTCGTAGTGTCTCAAACATTCTTTGACAAATCTTCACATTTGAAAATTCTTGCTTGAATGCTTCAAAAAGTTCACTTTGTGTTGTATCTATAAAATGTTTTGGATGATAAATTTTTGTAACATTTTCACCTATTATTGGTATAGTATCCTTTCTATTGGAAGAAACACAAGAGTGGGTGATCCAATATTCAACCATCTGTTTCTTTACATCTTCTGAAATTTTATCTTTTTAGGGAACCCTACAAATATTTACCCAATTTTTATCAAATTTTTCATCTATTTCATTTCTCTTTTCAATATACCTTTGAACAATTCTCTTAGAAACATTTAGTAATTCAAAAATTGCTTGAATTTGCACTACATCAAGTTTTATTCCCATTGTTGTTCCTCTAAATAAGTACTCTTATCCCTGTACATTTACTTTTCCTAAAATAACATTGATTTGCGCACTCTATCATACACATCTATCAATCACTTTAACCTAGGTTAATTTATTTTAAATTATTCATTTTTTTAAATAACCTAAATATACACTAGAGGAAAGTATGATTTGTTAAGTACAAATTATCAATACATTTCATTATAATAGAATATCATTTTTATTAACAAAATTAACTCTTAATTATTCAATTACAACTTTTATATATAATAAAAACTAATAATACTAAAAAAATTTGTCTCTATAATTTTCTATATTTATTTACTTCATTTTATAATTTATTATTAGATTATTGAAGAAATACAATTTAATAGTTTTTAAATTTTGAATCTATTTTGTCAATTATTTTAAATACAAGCGTTTTCATATAATAATATTCTTATATCTTTATACCTTATTTTATATCACAAGCTAATATAACATTTCTCCTACAAATAATATGTCAAATAATAATTTAAATGATTGGGATAAGAATTCATTTTTCAACATTCTCAATCTCAAACATCAAAACAATATAATTGAACACAAGATGTTGTCTTTTAAATTTGAGAGTAAAAACATTCTATATTATGGTCACCAACATATTGTTTGTTACAATTGTGTCAATGAAAATTTATCTTATAAAAAATAAAGTAAAATTATTTATTCATTAATTTAGTTTATGAATACTCTTAATTAATTTATTATGAAGTTATCATTAATTTTCATAATCAAAAATAATTTTATATATTAATTTATGTATCATATTCAATTAACGAATTAGAAATAGTAAAAACATTAAATGGATTGGTTATGAAATGAGTAAAAGATTTTTTTTGAATTGGTTAACAATAGCCAGGATAGAAAACAAAATTTATGTGATCATTTTTTTAGCTGGGGGGATCAATATCTACTGATGATCAAACCTTGGCACCCAAATTTTAATCCAGCTTCTGAAACCTTTAGTAAAATCCCTATCTGGGTTCGCTTGCCCAATCTTCCCCTCCACCTCTGGAGTGATTCTCTTCTGGAATCGGTTGGGGAAGCTCTTGGGGATTTTTTGTATGTTGATGTTGCTTCTTTTGATATCTTTCATTCCACCTTTGCCTAAATACTTGTGGAAATTGATGTTTCAAATGGATTGCCTGCTAAGGTTTCGTTAGAATCCTCCAAGGGGATTTGGGTTCAATCTCTGGATTATGAGGGATTACCTTTTCGTTGTAGAAGATGCTTTAAAATAGGACATGCTGCTGCCCATTGTGGATTTGAGAAAAAAATAAAGAAGGCAAACTGGTGGAATGGTGCTTCTCAACATCATTATACGGTTGAGAAGAAATTTGATAAAAAAAATAGTTTCTCAGAGGCGGCTGCCACTTCTTCCTCTCAAGTTAGGTTTGGGTCTCCTTCTGCCTTCTCTGGTGGAGGGGCTTCGATTCCTACTTCAGGCAACTCTTCGGATAAGACCCTGTCTGCACATATGAACAATGATGTTTCCCCTAGGGCTACAAATGTACAAACCTAGGATAGTGATGTGCTAGCTTGGCAAGCAAAGGCAACACAAGTGGAAGAAGGCTGGATTACAGTCACGAGTAAAAAATCAAAAGCATCCAGGCCTTCTCTTGAAATGACGCTTCGTTCCCACAAGAGTAAGTCAAAATGTAAAACATGATATTCTTGGCTTGGGAGTTGGCTTTTTTGTGGCTGCAGGTTGTCCTTTTTTGCAGTTTGGCTTTTCTGGTTGTAAAGGGTTGCGGATCCCTTCAAAATCTGCTTTATCCCTAATATCAAAAACAATCAATGTATGTGTAATAGTTGATATAGAATGCACAAGATCTAGGAACTTCTATGAAAGCACAAGAGAGATCAACTATGAGAGAATAATTCTATTCTATCAAAGGATGCAAATATACAATGATAATTGATTGATTGAAATACAAAGAGAACCCTTTGGTTACATAGACCAAGTTGAACAAAGGATTGCATTGGATTGTATGGCATGTGTCTTAATATTATGACTTGAGACATAAAGTGATAAGTATCCTATGTGTAGCCTAAGTAACAAGTGTGAATAGGACCTAGGTGATTAACTAGTTAGGTAAAAAAATCCTTTTACACCAACACCCCCCTTAGGTGCAACTTAGGGAGAAGTAGACAATGCAAATGATACAAAGATGGGTCCAAACTACTAGGCCATGTTAGGTACCAATATACAAATGTAATGTTTCATAAATGAAGAAAAGGAGAAACCCAAGTGGGAGAAAAATCCTCCCCAAAAGAGAGAAAATAAAAAATTCTCTTAGGGAAGAATGAGAAGGAAAAAACCATGGTGCATGTGAGGTAAAAGTACCCCCATAAAAGAGAAGAGAGACCATGCAACTCCTCCTCAATGTAGATCCTGTTGCAATGATGGTAGATGCTTGCAATTGAATGTTGAAGATGATCCAATCACGTCGAGCAACAGTCCTCCCCTTAGGAAGAAACAAAACCAAGAATGTATGAAGGATTTCTTCCCATTTTTGAAAGGAATATGAGGGAAGAAAGATTATGTGTGATGTCACTAAATTTTGCTCATGTCCCCATGTCGATGTCAAAAGTTGCCATAATCAAGTCAAGTGTTCTAGGCCACACTGAAGAAGATGAAAATCCAAAATCTAGTATCTAGATGGATGTAAAACATAATCCAAATACAAAGATGGATCCTCAAAATTTTGATCAAAGGTCTCCACACCAATACCAAACTGTGACAAATGACGAGAAAGAGAAGGAATAAGAGGGTCTAAATTCTTCCCCACAACATTTTGAAGAATATGTTCCAACTCAATCTGAAGTAACATCAAAGAGGAGATGGATATCCTCAATAGTGTCCTGCAAGTCTGTAAGATATGACTCACAAAGTAAACCTACAATGTTTATCAAGTACTCATCCCAAGTAGTTGTATCTAGAAGACCATGAATGTTCTATTGTACTGAATCACAAGAATCCATGGATGTATAAATACAATCATCATCAAATGCAACAATAGATGAAGGAGATGGAATATCAAGACATGTCTCTAGAACCTTAGTAGATGAAAGAACCAAGATTCAAATGACCATATTGAATCTCCTCAAAAGTGTCCACACTAGGTGCCTAAATGTGAATATTAGTTGAAGGAACAATAGGAGAAAAATGTGAGAAGGTGTACACTTGAGATTATGATCAACCTCCCCAATTGCAACTATATCTTTGCTATGCAAATCTTGAATGATAACAAAATTTGGTGTGAACTTAACGCTTTTTCTTTCTCTACCATGTGTGATTTGATAAATAGAAAGGATATTGGTTGACAATAAAGGCACACAAAGAACATCATTAAATGATCCGTCATCCATGTCAATAGATCCCTTCCCAAAAACACACATATATATGTTATTAGCCATCAAGATGTGTGGTGATGAACAAGACTCAAAAGAAGAGAACATACTTCCTAATGAAACCATATCATGTGAAGCTCTTGAATCAATTATCCACATCTCTAACTCATAATCTATATCTGTGATGAGTGCTTGCCCCTTATGTTTCTTTGAATTTGATGATGATGAAGAAGAAGATGAACCTTCTGACATTGTTGAAGAAAAATTGATTTGATTCTTCTTAAGAAGATGCTTCAACTCATCAAGCTTGATTTGATTTGTTTCTTCTTAAGAAAATTGAGAGGAAGAGGATTCAAATAATTTATGTAAAAATTATCTATGTAGCTTGAACATCTTTTTCTCCTTTTTCTTCTTTTCAAAATTCCTAGAATCTTTTCTACCTTTCGATTAGTTGACATCAATGCTTGTGGCCTAGAAGACTTGATGATAATCATATGCATTAACTTTGCTTTCTCTTGGATTAAGATATTTGCAAATTCATCAAACTTAGGATCAACATATGATGTTACCATATAAATCCAATGGGTATGGAAGCCATTAAAAAACACTGAATACTCAAGAACAAGCTAGTATAACACATTTAGAATCAATTATAAATCCTCATTTTAAATACTGTAGTCTTTTAGCTATGTTCTTAGTTATTTAATCCTAGAGATATAGTCATGGACGTGGTCAAAACCTTTAGGATTAAGATTCATCAAATCTTTATGAATATGATATTCCTTAATCTTATCAGTTTTACCATACAATTTTTCAAAAGTATCACAAGACTCCTTAGGTGTTTTGCATGATTCAAGATGAAATTGTAAATCAAAAGAGACTAATGAACATATACATCCAAGTGTTTTCTCATGATCGATCTCCCATATTGCGTTTTTTGTAACATCAATAGGTTCATAAATGGTTTTCTTTAGATATATTGGATAACCCTTTCCTATGAGATAATTCTATATTGATTTTCTCCATGAAGCATAATTATATGGAGTTGAGAGTTCAATTTGAGATTTCCGATTGCCATCCAAATTACTCAATTAATAATCCTATCAACAATGTACATGATCTTGGCACTTTATCCTTTGTGTGATTACATGTTTAACTTTCCAAAAAAAATGAAGTGTAATTGATCTTAGAACATATAGGTACCAAATTTGACTACAAATTGAAAGTACATATTTTAGATATAATGGGATTCGGTTGATCGCACCACTAAAAATTACATGAAAATTTATGTACTTTAAAATAAAAACTACACCAAAAAATGTTACCATAGGAGGAAGAATAAAGCCTTGGGATTTCCCAAAATGAGAATTTCTCAACATCTATGAGAATATGTAATTTTTGGAAAAAATAGGTGTAAAAATTAAAAAATTGATTGCACCAATGCGAAGAGAAAATTTTTTTAATCAAAAAATGGATGTCAAATGATTGAGTTATGAGCCTTCAAAGTTGGATTGCAAAATCGAAATTCCATTGTAGAGGGGATAGCCAAATTGGGGGTTGGCCTGTTGACGTTAGCAATAAGAGATATGAAATCATCATAGTGACTTACCAAAATATGCCTGGACCTTTGTCAAAATATTCTCCTTTCTGCCAAAATCTTGAGAATCCACAAAATATTCGACTGGTTGGTATTATCCATGAAATTTGAAGAGATTCCTCAAAATATTCTATTCGTCGCGTAGTTTGGCATTAGTCGGCTAATTGGAGGTTGTAGGTGGCATGATCTATGCTCGTACCACATGGCACACTACGAAGGAAATGTATCTTTTCATAGGAATAGGGTATCTTACTTAGGTAGGGTATGACTTGTGAAAAAATAGACAAATGTTTTTTTATATATTTTTATAAATTAGAAAAAAAATTAAAATTTTAAAATTGAATTTGTATTCTATCACACCTGCACAATTGCTTGTGCCAGTGATTGTGCAGTTGTATGGATGATTGTACAACATTAATGGCGAGGGGCCAAAAGATTCCCTAAGGGTGGCCTAAAGAAAAAATGTTTGATTTTGATATTTTGACAATTGATCTTAGGATTTTAGGGCCTTCGAGATGTGTTGATAGGGTCTATTTTAATCCAACATGCTCCAAAATTGCAGCTATAGATTTTAGATCTGACAACCACCTCATAGCTTCAAACCTTTGTAGATTTGGCCACACATTTTTGATTTGGATGAAACAAAAGAAAAAAATGACTTTTTTGGACAATTAATGGTGAGCTTAGATCTACACTAACAAGCTCCAAAATGAATATGCATTACAAAGCCACAAAGAAGAAACTCCCAAATTTTATATTTCTATCATTTTTTTTTATTCTCTAGGTCATCATTCGATGCAAGAGAAGTGCATACTCAAATTTTCAAAATCTATTAATATTTGCAACTTAGATATCTCAACTAAGACCAAAATGAAGCAATCCCACAAGCTTTGGTACCATGTAAGAGCTAGTATAGAATACTCTTTACCATGAAAGATTTGGCTGAAGACTATAGTCACCCAAGATCTAAGAACTTTTATGAAATTACGAGAGATATCAACTATCAGAGAATAATTCTATTATATCAATGGATGCAAATATATTTAATGATAATTTGATTGATTGAATTACAAAGGGAATCTCTTGGTTATATAGGCCAAGGTGAATATAAGATTGCATAAGATTTTGTCATTTTTCTTTATCTTATAACTTGAGACTTAAAGTGATAAGTATCCTATGTGTACCCTAAGTAAACTTAAGTACCAAGTGTGAATAAGACATAGGTGATGAACTAGCTAGGTAAAACATCACTTTCACACCAATAGTATATATATTTAATATCATATGATAAATTAATATCACTTTTTATAGTTAATTATATTATTCAAATACAAATTAGTTACAATTATATGTTTAATAATGAGTTCTTAAATAACTTACATGTTTATTAATTGAACAAATCAACCAACATTAATTTATTTTATTTTACAATTTTTGTGTATTATGTTGTGGTAGAAAGAGAAAGAAAATGACTTTTTTGTATATTGAAGTCCACATATAAATTGAAAGCTTTAGTATATAAGCTTGTTATTCAATAGAATTTGGGTATAAATGAGGGGGAAGGCGAGCTTTAATAACAACCTCCAAAGGTACTACTTTTGGCATTGTCATACCAGCTCCTTCATTTATATCAAGGGATTTACCATCAGGAAGAAACCAATCAAAGCTTTGCAACAACCTTGCAAGAGATATATGCATCATGCACATTGCCAAAGACGCACCAGGACATCCTCGTCTTCCTACCCCAAAAGGAAACATCTCAAATTCATTCCCTAAAGTTTTTATGCTCTCTATCTCTATATTTTTTCCCAAGAAGCGCTCTAGTATAAATTCTAGTGGTTGACTCCAAATTCTTGGGTCTCTATGAATTGCCCATGCATTTACCATTAGTATTGTTCCTATTGGAATATGGAAGCCTCCAATCATGCATGATTTAATAGATTCATGTGGTACAAGTAAAGGCCCAGGTGGGAAAAGGCGCATTGTTTCCTTGACTATTGCTTGCAAGTATTTTAATTGTGGTATATCCGACTCTTCTACTAATCTACTTTGTCCAATTTTAGAATCAAGTTCCTCTTGAGCCATCTTCATTATGTTGGGATGCAATATTAATAACGACAATACCCATTCTAATGCAAGTGAAGAAGTATCTGAACCTGCACTAAAAATATTCTGAAAGAAAAATATAAATTAGTAAAATAAAATAATAAGAAATAGAAATTTTTATTACTGAAATAAATATATATAAGAATAAGACATAAATTAGTAGCATAAAGGTAATAAGAAATAGAAATTTTTATTACTATAATAAATCTGTAATAAATTTATATAAAAATAAGACATAAATTATAAATAAAATATAAGAATTTACATAATATTCACAGCTTAACAAATTTGCTTCTAAATAGATATATAAAGAAAAATCAGAAAACAAAGAGAAATACCTTCACAACAAGGAAATGGTTATTAGTTTTTTTTGTGGGTCTCCTTGTGGAGGAAGCCACGAAAAGACTTAAAAGTGAGAAGTGACATGCATGCAAAAGAGCTTACCACAGCAATGGCTTTGATGAAGGTGTCTTTGTCAGGAATTGCCTCACTATTCTCCTCAGCCTGCAAGATGAGCACATCTATGAAGTCCATGTCTTCCTTCTCTTTTGGTGGGTTTTCCCGGTGCTTCTCCACAATTCTCTGCATGTAAGGATTGAGTTTCCCCTGCACCTTCTTCATATCCCTCTCATACCCTTGCAAATCAAGCCACTTCAACCAGGGAATATAATCCCCAATATTCACAGCCCCATGGAGCACAAAAGACTCTTCAATCAGATGTCCAATTTCTGCTAATGACATGCCCGCTTCCTCTCCAAAATACCGATCATCTATTATCATGCTCATCAGAATATTCAGAGTCAACTGGGACAAAACAGTTCTCATATTAACTGTGGTTTTCATCTGAGCCTGTTGAAACAGAGTATTCAGAGTTTTACAAATCTCTCTCATTCTCTTGGGTCGGTATGTTTGGATCTGTTTAGAAGAAAGAAGCTCAAGAGCACATATTTTTCTAACATTTCTCCAGTAGGAGCCATAAGGAGCCCATCCCATAAACATAAAATTATAACCCAGATGCTTTCCCTGAGTAAGAGGAGGCCTAGAAGCAAAAGCTAAATCATTTACTGTAAAACATTCTTTGGCTAGCTCTGCACTACTGATAATCAAAACTGGGCGGCTACCGAATGTGAGGTGCATAATGGGTCCATAAACTTTTGAGAGTGAATCAAGAATTCTATGCAAGGGCTTTTCCTTGTCCATCAGGAGATGAAAATGGCCTATTGTGGGTAGCGCTCTGGGTCCTGGAGGGAGTCTATGCTTATCAGATCTATCTTTCTTCAGCCAAAAAACTATTATTGCCAAGAGAAAGACTGTGGCTGCTCCAACTATAAAATTAGAATTCATACTCGATGATATATTCAGTAGTACCCAATTCATCATCCCCTTGGTCTCCATTGTTGTTTTGATATAATGATCAGTTGTGTAGTTATATATGAATACCCTGAACAAGTGTTTCGAATGGCGATACTCAAATGTAACACCTGTCACGTAACCGTGAAGGATACACTAGAAAGCATTTCAGTCAATAATGGTAGATAATCCCTTTGATTCGAGGACAAATTGTCTTCAATAACTAGAAAGATATCGAGGACAAATTCGCTTCGATAACTAGAAAGATATTAAATCAATAGTGATAAGTAATCCCTTTGAGTCGTGACCAGTTTTCGTGATAACAAGTCAATGCAAACAAAGACGTGCTCGACATAAAATCTTATTAGAATTTCTTAAACATTATCTTTGACGTCTCAAATGCTTTCCAACAAGAAAGCATTATCATTAATATTTACACCCATATATATGTATATATAGCAATCGCACATTGGTGTGTAATGGGTGCGTCGAAGAGTTGTGGAAGGTCAATTAGGGAAAATTTTGAGCTATTTTTTGTGATTTAAGATGTACATGAGGTCAATTGGTAAAGAGAGATATAGAGGGAGAGAGATGGAAAGAGCATGAGATAGATATAGAGGGAGATATGGAAGAAGAAACATGGAGACAGAGAGATAGAGAGGCAAAGAGATGTTGATATAGAGGTCTAGGAAGAGGGAGAGGGAGAGAGAGATGGATGGATAGAGAGGAGAAACCCACACTCTATGTCAATTTATACTGCATGATAGATGCATGCGATACATTTTACCACATAAAAATAATGCTCATGTTCATGCTCGTGCTTATGTTCATGGCCATTATTGTGATTATGTTTATGGTCATGGTGATGTTCATGATCACAATCTTGGTTGTGGCTATGGTTATGATTGTGCTCATGGCCATGGTTCTCTAAATACCATGATCATGATCATGCCTGTGAAGATGATTTGTTATGTTTCGGTCATTGTCTATGTCTGAATTCTATTATGTATTCATTTCTTTTCCATACTTGAATGTATTGGCTTGCATATTTAGTTGGATAACCTAGTTTTGTGTAATTTTGTGCTTGAACTAATCAATTATTGGAGGATTGCTTGAGCCATTGTGTAAGAAATATGTAATTGGAGAGCTGATTGAGGAATATCCCTTTTGATTCACAGATCAAGATATTCTAATGAACAACTCACTAAGATGAATTCTAACTTCCAAATGACTGAAAGCAGTATAATACTTATTATTTAAAAAAAATGCTTAGAAGTTAAAACCATAGAAGATAGAGAAGTTTATGCATTCAATTGAATATGAAATGTATAAAAAATATAAAACATGAAGGAAAAAGAAATCATGGAAATAGAATTCCCACGAGAATACATTGTTTATTGTGGAGAAATCTAGCATGATCAATGAAAGAGATTGGCTCTAAATGGAGCACAATGGACCATTGTGGAATCTAACACCCTAGAGCATCCTCACTACTATGTTTTGTGAAGATTTAAGACACTTAGACCTTGTTTTTCCTATCATACTTCCCCATATGGCTGCTACAAGTTCATATACAACAAATTACATGTATACAACCGCATTGTTTTGCTTGATAGATCACTTACAACTTTTGTGAAACATAAGTTGGGCTATTACCATTTTGGATCCCATTTGGGTTAAGTTTTGTAGCATAGATAAAAGGTGACTTGCTTGATTTGGGAATAATTGATGATAAGTTGGACTTAATGATGCCTTGATTTAGTGTTGTGAGGTGTTTTACACATCCACATTAGGTCTTGGGCCCTTGCAAACTAAATAAAATACATTTATCGATGTCTCGTAAAGGTGTTGTAAAGTTTTGTAAACAACTTTCACACTTTTCTAGACTTTTATTAAGCATCTAAGTCTAATAGACCTATTTTTCCCCTAATTCAATGTTATAAAATATATTTAATTGCATTCTCACATCACTCTAGAAGGCTTGTAAATTAAACCTGATTCTGGGAAAGTGCATGGATCTATGACACAATTTTGGCTCTTAAGATGCCAAATTTTTTTTTTTCTGAAATCAGCAAAATCTGATTTGCATGAGAAAATGAAGATAGTTATGCTCAAAATTTCAAGATGTAGCAAGAACAAAAGTTGAAGTGCTTTGAGTCTAGTTTCTAAGCTACTATTGTTTTTTGAAATTAATGAAGATTAAGGGTATCAAAAAGGGAGGGGCCCAAAACATGTCCTTTTTTTATAAAAAAAAAATAGCATAGCGCCTGAGGGCTCCCCCCTTTTTGATTAACTTTTTTTTAGAATTTCAAAAATCCCAACAGTGAGAAATTAGCTAACACCATGTAGTTTATCCTTGTTCTTTTGGATAATTTTTTTAATGAATATATAATATTTTATGAATTTTCAAAGTGGACACATCCTGAAAAGCTAAAATTTGAGTGTGCTCCCCCCTAATTTTTTTGAAAACTAATCAAAAATTGATTTTTTTCATCATGTGTAGAATGGAGTCTAGTTTCAAAAACTGTAATGTTTCACGTTTCGATGAATGAGTAAAAATCTATCCTAAAACTAGCACATGTTGGTTTTAACCAAAAATGAGGCATTTACAATAGAAGCCATGGATCAAAACCTTAACTAAATCAAAATGAAAAAAAGAATTATATATTTAGATAGCTAAGAGAGAGGTTAACACTATCATGGTTTTTTTTATAAACTTGCGTTGAAAGACATGCAAATGAGACAGAGAGCACGAACGAAAATATGAGGAAATTTGGAAAATCCTATCAGTTAACACGTCCAAAGCAGGTCATTTGGTGAGCGCCGAATTTGGCGCTCAGCAAATGGCACATCACATTTGGTGAGTGCCAATTTTGGCGTGTGCCAAATGTGATGTGTCATTTGGTGAGTGCCAAATTTGGCGCTCGCCAAATGACCTGCTTTGAACAAAATTTGAATTTCCCCTCTTTGGTCGACAACTTTGATAATGCTTAAAGTGCATAGTTTATGATCGTACATGGATAGTTGAGGTTTTACCTTTCATACGCTCTCT